>WOGN01000845.1:0-21845 GCA_015342105.1 Leptinotarsa texana | reverse complement strand
GCACACCCTGTATATCCCCACGCTTTTTTTTTCTCAAACGTCGATGACATATTTCAATTATTAAATCTAATCATCATTATTATTATACCACTTTACCAATCGAATATTTTTGTTTTTGCCGACCGCTCCTACTGATAAACTCAAAGTCAACAACATCGCGATGAAGCCGCCGAGTGACCTTGAGCACTTCCGATTTGGATGTATCATTGTACATTTCAGCACTTCCGAGGTGGATGACTCATTATAGATTTGAGCTGGTTCTATCATTATAGAAGTGAGCTGGATCATTATAGATCTACTAATGATATTTCTGAATAAACGCAATATTCTATATGAATTTCAATTTGGATTCATCAGAAATAGATCCACCACCGACGCAGTACTCGAAGTCACCCAACAGATCATTAGAAACGTGGAAAATGGAGACTATGCGGTTCTAATATTGTGGAATCTGAGCAAAGCTGTTGACTGTGTAAACCAGCCTTACTACTCGAGAAACTTGAATTTTATATTATCAGGGGATCAGCTTTGAAATTCTTCTGATCTTGTCTCTCATCTAGAAAGCAGGCACTATACGTAAATGGTCTATGAATCATGGAATAACTTTCGGATCCATCTTGGGTCCATCCCTTTTTGTAATCTTTATAAATGATATATTTCATCACCTTCTACACAGTACAGTAATGTGCTTTGCCGACGACACCAAAATGTTACAATAAAATTCTGATATCTCAAATTCACTTGTGAATGCCAATGAAACCGAAGACAAAGCAGAATACTGGTTTACATCCAATTGAAACTTAACAGGGAAGAAACTCAGAAAATAACTATATCTTCTAATAACAGGGTAACAAACAAAGCTCAAGTTGAATTATCAGGTAAAATTATTGATGAATTGCTTCGATGGGAATCACATATTGACACAGTTGTTTCTACTTCACTAGTTGAAAAAAGGATTGAGTCATAAAACACTTCTCATTTCGTATCATTCCCTTTATCACTGTCACCTTTCATATGGGATTCTCTTCTGGTGTATGCAGAAAAAGCCATCAGAATTATAGCTGGAGCTCCATCAGACGCACACTGACAACCACATTTTAGAAAATTGGAAATAATGTCTTTGCCCTCTATGTTGATTTTCTACTCACTGTTAGAAATATATAAAAATAAAATACTACTTTCCAAATAATCAACTTAGACAGCAAAGATTTAAACTCCAGATGTGATTACGAAATTCTTTGGACGTTAAATTGTTCAACAAACTTCCATATAATGTTACTGAATTGAATTTTAATTTGTTCAAAAGGAAAATCAAAGAGTGCCTTACACGAAATTGTTTTTATTCTGTACTCGATTCCATGCAAAGTACCTACATATTCAGACTAAATAGCATCATTTTTTTACATTACTATTTATATATTTGGGAATTTTTTTTCGATTTTTTATTCATTCTATTTGCACAGTAATTCGTATAAACTGTCTATGACTTATCACAAACGTATAATTTAAATCGTGGTCAAATAAAATATATCTATCTATATACCTATCTATCTATCTATCTTTTTTTTTGAAGGAGGAGGGAAAATCTTCATAGACGCTGTGCCGGATTCTTACCGACTAAAACCCCTCCCCCTATATGGTAACTAGGTGCTTCAATTTCTACTCTCCCTCTCCTTTGTTTCGAAAATTTTCCTCACTACTTTGTATGCACAGTCCACTGAGATCTCTTTTCCTTTGAGATCTTCCATCATATGTTCGATGTTAAATATTTTCCCCGTTTCTCGGTGGTATTCCGTACGCATTTCAGTCCATCTTAAGCATGCAAAAAGCGTGTGCTCCGCATCATCATCTATCTGACACTGAATGCAGGATGCGGACTCCGATCTTCCTCTGTCGAACATATATTTACCGAAACAACCGTGTCCAGAAAGTGCTTGAGTAAGGTAGTAGTCTACTTCTCCAAAAGGTCGGTTAACCCAGCTCTCCACATCTACTGTAGTCTAACAACTGTTTGGTATCAAGCTTCGAAGAGTGAATAAACGCCTTGAAGTGAGCCAATCCTGAAAGATTCTGTCAGAAGTCCATGAATATTCTTGCCATCCAGGAGGTCAAGCCATGCCAATGACAGGTTCTGGTCCGATGAAGCTGCTTGCAGCACCCTCCTTTGCAAGGGAGTCAGCAGTCACCATTCCTTCTAGGCCAGTATGGCCAGGAATCCAGACCAGAGACACTCTGTTAAGTCTTCCTATGAAGACGTTGACGAATTTAGACGTTGCTCGGTAGGAGGCAAGAGCTTGAAATGCTGCTTGAATGTACGATTCGTTATAATGTAGGAACAAGAATAAAATATTCATTACGAATATATTTTATTGTCTTTGACTATTTTATCATTTCTGTAGCTTGTTATTAGGAACCAATAATTGAAAATAGGACATGATTTTGAAAACTACAAAAAACTCCAAATTCTGAATTTTGGGTTGAAAGTCGGTATGTAGGAACAAAATCAACTATTCGAAATATCTCATGATGGTATCATCAACGTGAAGCAAAATATAGAGAATTTGCACTTTTCGAGGAATCGCAGTAGACAGGGTTTGAGGTTGTTATCTACTCGGGGTAATTATTGCGAAAATTGCGGCTCATGAAGGTCTACGCCTGTACCGAAAATCAAATATCTGCTCTCATATAGGGGTGCCTCCATCTTCAGTGTATCACAGTGTATCACAACTGTTATTGTTTCCTAAGGAAAATAATTTTCCAGTAGCTGTATGGTATTGCGTTACCGGCGTTCTAACTCCACGTACAGGTTATATTTTGGGAAAATGAATCTGTTTCATCAATTTTACGTTATTCGATATCAACCTTGAAGTAATTTTCAGAAATAGGGAATGTCTCAATATCAAAAAAACAAATAACTCCTCTTCCAATCATTGGTTTATTAAAAATTCAAATATGAAGACGTTTCATGTGGTTCATGTTATCACCTCAGAAAATTAACATCAAATACAAGTTATGCAGAATGTCTGTGTAGGACTCATTTCAGGAATGGGATACCGAACACGGGTTTCAAATAGACTGAAAAAATAGACTAGTTGGAACGAGGGCGTCTATCATATTTTGCTTGTCTGGCACGTAAAATCCTAATATCTAGAGAACCTCATTTGTTTAAACTGCCAGAAGAGTTATCGAGACTTCAATTATAGAAACATTATTATAGATCAGCATATGAACTGGGTACAGATTGATCAATAAGTGTAGTTACCCGACACATTGTACCTAACTGCACATCTTCCACGTTTGTTAGCATTGCCTGCAGATTTTAATGGCAGACATTTCTTCTACTATTGCTTTAGACATTATCAAAGGTGATGAGACCAGACGAAGTGCCCGAGTTATACTAATAGCATAGATACTTTATTCAAGGTTGTCGAATTGAATTACCTGTTTGCATCAGCAAGAAGGTGGACTTTATTGATGTTACTTCCTCTTCTTTTCAATTGAAATTATCTCCATTTTGATGAATTGCGTTTGGGTCTGAATTCTATCAATTATCTGGGTACATAATATCTTGCATTCAGATCAGAGAGCCGTGTAGCCACATTTTTCTTGGTGTTCCAATGTGAACCGATTTACAACCAAAAGGGATCCGGTATACTCCCAGTGTTGTTGGGATCCTTCACCCCTTTCATGGTTTTAGTTTTCCTGGAGATTGATCAAATTGTATCCCTTCAGAATTGAAAGAATTCTGGTTGATGATCAGCTACAATACTGTTTACATATGTTCTGTTGAGCCATTGGAATAGCTGACTACTATCAAATTGTTTAAAGTACCTGTTTCAATTTGTTTTCGACTTTTATAGCTGACAAAAATCAATAGAGACTTGGCTTGTTTCATTTTGAAGATATATCACCATATCCCTTCTGTTTTGTGATAAAATAGTAATCTTCGAATCCGCTCCTCTCGAGAATTTGTATTTCATTCATAGGTTAGGTTGGTTATTCATTATTATGATTATAGCAGTTTTGAATTGCAAAAAATGAAATTCACGTCCATATTTCGAAAAAAGGAACTTCGAAAGTAATATGTGACCTGTCAAACGGAGTATTGATTGACCCATCTTTTCGTGTTTTAGGGGTTGTAGTTCACATTCGCTAGGAGTTGACAGTAACAAAGATGTGAATACGAGAGAAATTTTCAATTCTTGGTATCGATATTGACCTGTCCGAATAATTTTTTGTTAAAATTCAGTAAGACCTGAAAATCTAGGTGTTACATAGTTTTCGTTAGACCACTCTTCATATGTAGTACGAATATATAAACTTGTATGAACGTTTCATGCCTTGCAAATGTGCATTTCATTCCATCGTTCTATAAAAACAACTTTATGATTGAAATATGATGTTTGAATAATGGGATCAAACAACAGCTACTCGAAAAAGTTGGATATTCTATTTATGATAAGTTTTTCATATTCAGTATCAAATTATAGAAGTTGTATAACTAATGAATTTTTTGAAAAAGTAATGTCGATGAAAAATGAATATTTCGATAGAAAACAAATCTCACGCGGTATATCACTTCAACAGTATTTTATCGAATATAAAATCATTCATTCGAAAAATATCGTTCAAGAAATTAATATAATGGCATCGATACAACCTAGTTATGGTAATATTCGAATAGTTTATGAAAGCAATAGTGGAACTTGTGATATTTGTTGAACAGCAGTATGTGAGCTAGACTGTGCATACGTTGAATTTCCAAGGAAGTTTGGAACTTAATTGTTATACACATTCTTGAAAGTTCAAATCGATATTGTTCTATTTAGGAGGTATGTTGGAACTATTCTACTTGAATGAGTGAATGAAGAGAATACAAAGATAAATTTATGAATGAAGCCGTTACTACGTGGTAGGAAATCATAATAAAAAGATAAATGAAAATTTCTATGATTTTTAGTTTATTGCATAAGTTTGAAAATGTCCGTATAACATGAAACTGCAGTAACGTTAGTTACAAATAAAAGTGGTAAAAAATATAGAAATTTTCATTTCTCTTTTCAGAATGCAAAGACATTTAGTTCCTTCGTCAATACCAAAAATTGATAACTGATATCTGTCATACATCTATGAATTTCTAATGAATTCAAATGAATTGATTTCGGCAAGAGTTGAAAAATATACTATTCCAACAATAGTGAAATTACAATGAAACGGGTGGAGAGACAATACAGAATTGATCATGATTTGAAAATTGCCGTGACACCAATATTTTACTTTACTAGCTATAGAAATCAATTCAAATAACGCTATTATTGATTACCCGTTGGAATCTCAATGTTGCTTCAAAATTAGCCCAGACTCCGATTATTCAAAACTTTGACCAACATCATACTTTTCTTGAAATTCAGAATAAGATGGCGGTGAATAAAGTCTTTTCTATTTTTTTTTGGTACTGACAGTATCAGCTGCTATGCGTCGTGTTCTGGTTTTTATTGACTCAATTTTTTGATATTTGTATAATGTAAGATTCATCAGATTATTTTGTGATGTACACATTGAATAAATGTATTACTTTTAACTACGACGTGTTCAAGAATATCTACAAACTAGGAAGCAAACAGAGAGGCGTACTTTATACTCCCTTCTGATATAAATTGGTACGTATGGAGACAAATTATGTAGATATAAGGTTATCTACACTTAACTGTGAATTAAACATTCCTAAAATAACTTCGTCGGATAGGAAAAAATACATTAAGAATATGATCACACACGAGTGGCAAAGGGAATGGCTTCAAACAAATTCGAAACTAAACGAAATGAAGTCATCCCTTAAACACTGGATACACCTTCCAAAAACCAGAAAAATCAGGTAATTCTCTGTCGACTTCGTACTGGACATGCCAAATTTTCGTGCGATTTCTTTTTTATCACGCGAGGATTAAACAACATGTTATGTTATGTTACAGTTATGTGTTACAGTAGTAGCTGTGAAATACGATCTTTAAATTTGTCCCAAGTACCTAGAAGCAAGAATAGAATTCGGAATACCGAAAGAACTACAAGAAACTCTCAATGACACTAGTAATGTTGAAAATATCATGTCATTCCTGACATATATCAATACGTGTCATTTAATTTGAATACAATGCTCATGTAATGTCACGTAATGTAAAGAGGCGCTGATAGGTAACCCTAGTTGGCCATCTATTCCTCCATCATTGCACACAAAAATGTGTGCAATGTGCAGAAAAAAATAGTTACAATAAAAACTCTTTATAAACGTAAGAAGACCATAGTCAGAAGTTTCTTTCAGATACGAATTGAAGAAATCTTTCGATACGGCAGAAAAAAGTCCTTTCCAATCAACTTCTTTCAGTTCTCAGGTGTCAAGTAGTGCATTCAGATCAGAATTCATCCAATTCATTGTTTCTGAAAAATTTTCGTTTCAGCTCACTTGATGTCTTTTGGATAATTATTCATTATTATGGATATCTGTCATTATGTTTACCTTTGGAGATTATAGATTTCTTTCTCCTTATCATTATCTGAATAAAATTAGTCAGTCGGAGACAATGTAGAAAGCATTTGATGCTTCACTGATTTTTCTACTATAGTCGGTTGATGGAGATGAAAAAAATTATGATGCTAGTAGCTATTAGCTATAAGTCATTCAGAGAGCTTTCCAAATCCAAGCAAGCTTGAAGTGAATTTCGGGTATATTCTGAAGGAGATGCTGAAAAATCTTATGAATGAACTGTACTCACTGTAAAGTTTGAGATGTGATTGATAATGGCTTTCAGGACATATACTTGGCATCTGATTTACTGGAAAATGTGCTTGTCTTTCATCCCACATGAATAACTCCCCTATCATTTTCATTACACTGTTGATAGCAGTGTGATTATCAGGTATGGGAATGCAATTCAATCCTAAAATGAGTAATTTCGATGATTTCGACCTCAATTGTGAAATTTTTGTGAAATCAGCCGTTCCCGCGTCACACTTCTTATATTTTTCCATTCGAACTGCAAAACAGATACTATTAATCAAAACAAAAAAAGTTCAACTCCACGTCTTGTCTCGACTATCAGAAGTGCGACAGATTAAAAAATTACCGTTTCACCAGTGTATGTGCTGAATCCAGCTGTTGGATACAATTGAGGCAATTTAAAACACGCTTCTCGCTGCATTCAGCTTATCACTCATTCTGGACGCACCCATTCTGATTGTTCCATGGTTATCAATGTCGTGAACATATACATAAGAGTCAATAATTCTGTAATTGTTGCCAATATTTCGTTGGAGTTGATCGAAAAAATGAACGAAGTTATGGTACTAATAATCGGTACCACTGCACTTTACAATGTAATATGATGTACAAAGTCAAATTATGGTACACGAAAATAGTATGGTTCACACAACTGCGTTATCACGGCTTATATGACAGAGGATGTGTCAGCTGTCAACTTCTTTCAGTTCACCTTCCCAATATCCTCCACTTAACCTCCTACATTCTACTCCCATACTTGGGTTTCAACTACGCCAGCCCTATCTATGAATGAACCCCGTGCCCAACTGATTATTAGGTCATGAGTTTGACAGACTCTCTTCATCAAGGCGATGCCCTCATGTTTTATATTAAGTGAAATAAGCTTTGAATATGCGCAGTGGTGGTGCGCCCGACTCACGATTGGAAGGTCGTGAGTTCGATCCCAACCTCGACCAGATATTTTTCTCGAGATGATTTATCTAGTTGAAGTTGGGATGATTTTGCAACGTTTAAAGGCTGATGGACTGCGAATAGCCATGATGCTCCCTAGGTGGCTCGGCGGGTTATTAATATTGCCTACCCAGGCCACGAGGCTAATGACCAATGTAGTTTTTTGTGAAGGAAAATTTTGTCGAACTTTTTTGGGTATTTGTTGCCTTCCACAATCTGAAAAATATAAAAAGTATAATGGAGAACTTTATACGAGTGTAGAGGGGCAAACTTTTTAGTTTACCCCGATAGGTTACTGCATAAAAATCAAAGTATTTTTCACAATGAAAAATCTTCTATTTATCAGTAACTTGTATTTTAAAATTTTGCTTATCAAAAAAAATTGCTAAGGAATAATACATTGCTTATCTTTACGTTTCGGAGGCCAAAATCTGCCTCCGTCTTCAGAAATGAACAAAAAAGTCTAATATATTGGCAGTTATTCCTTTTTCATTGTTTATTTCTTTACTTCTTCGATTGTTCATTTTTTTACTTCTTCGAAACTCTTTTGCCATCTGTCGAAGAAGTGAAGAAATAAACAATAAAAAGGAATTACTGCCAATATATTAGAATTTTTTGTCCATTTCTGAAGACGAAGGAAGATTTTGGCCTCTTAAACGTATAAATAAGTATTGTATTATTTCTTAACAATTTTTTTTTTGATAAGCAGAATTGTTGAATACGACAAGTTACTGTTATATAGAAAATTTTTCTTTGTGAAAAATACTTTGATTTTTACGCAGAAACTTATCGGGGTAAACTGAAAAGTTTACCCTTCTACACTTGTGTGAAGTTCTCCATTATAATTTTTCAGATAAAAATGCCCTGACACTTTTGAATACTATCTTGTGAGTTAAATTCTATGTTCGATATGTTAATTTAGAATTACGTCCATTGTCCGTTCAAATTCATAGGATGTCCCAAAAAGATTAGTCTCCCCATGTCTTTTCTGGCCACGAGATCATTTTTACCCTTTTCGTTTTTATCTGGGTATGTGGACAGGGAAGGTAGTTAGTTCACTTTATAATCTAAAGAAATGAACTTTACACGTTCAAGCCAGTCTCGAATGTACCTACATAGTAGGTTGAATGGACATAGTAGGTCTATCAGAAAACAACAACTAATCCCCTGGATAATACCACGAAGGGCGTTGGACTATATCCAACAGGCGTCAGTATAGAAATCTTCATAGAAAATTTCCTGCATATGCAATTGCCCATACAACTGAAAGAGTCGACCTTCAATTTTGGAACGGCGACACTTGCAGACCTATTTCTAACTCATTAGCCACTCATCAGTGCAAGATAATGGCGGTCATCGACCTAAAGTCAATATAATAATGGATATAATCCATACCTACTGTGTGGGTATGCTCGAGACTGGCTTGAACGTTAGAAGTTTATTTCTTTAGATTTGTTTACTGCCAGTCTTCAAGAATAGTCCACTGACTAATAAGAAACTAACTTTATGATGTACACGTCATATGAGCCATCAATCCAACATGGACTCCACATAGCCCAGTTATGGCTTGGTGGTGTAAAAATAAAAGAATTGTCATCAGACAGAGTTAATTGTCAAAGTTTAGCCACCATTGTTTTGTGAATAATTGAAAATATATGGCGTTACTATCAAAAGGGTTTCAAGCTAGGGTGTTTGTTTTCTTTCAGGCTTTTCTGCCTCAAACATATTTAATTATTTATATGTACCACTGACAAAGTGTACTCCAACGATCGGAAGTATGTATTTATTTTCTCAAAAAGATCTGTTTGAAGTTCGTAGGCTGAATTGGGTGGTGCCCAATTTTTTTCAGTAACTGGCTTGTTATGAACTGCGTGCTCAATAATCACCATAGGCATTTAGGTATTACTTTTGAAGAAATAAAGTGAAATTTGAATTGAAGGGGTTATATTTTTGAGAGTGACTAATTTTTAGGAAAGTTTTTGGCTTTCTACTACTCCGGATTGATGCAAAAAAATGCGGGAATCTTCCAAAGAAAGGGAGAAAGTAATCAATTTGAAAATATTTAATTCATAATCATGCAAAGAAGTAACTTTTAGGCACAAACTTGAAAAAAGTCCTTCTGAAAAAGCTACTTTCATATAAACATATAATTACACAAAAGAAAAAAAATATTTCGAAACAAATAGTTTCATATGAACACTGAATTGTACAGAAGATTCTTTTTTCAACTCAGTTTGTATTCCAAACATTTATGTTATGAAATAAATACCGAAGAGCCTTAAGGAAAGTGTCTTACGGCGAAACATCGATGTATAGCAGTGAGGATGACAGTGTTCCATGTAAGTGCAATTTGTTACCATTCATTTAAAGTTGATATCTGATTATTTCATAACAAATGGTTGGAATACAAACTGAGTGGGGAAAAGTATCTTCTGCATAATTCAGTGTTCATATAAAAGTATTTGTTTCAAAAGAATTCTTTTCTTTCGTGTGATTCAATGTTTATATGGAAATAGCTGTTTCAGAAGGACTTTCTTCCAGTTTGTGTCTGAAAGTTACTTCTTTGTATGATCTACACATTCATGTGTAGAGATACTTATTTTCAAATTGATTAATTTCTTCCTTTCCTTAGAACATTGCCACATCTTTGTTTTGTATCAAGATGGAGTATTAGAAAGTCAAAAATTTTCTTTCCCAGAAAGTTAAATTATTCCAAATGAATCCCGAAAAACAATGAATTCACATTTTTTTGTTATGAAAGTAATCATAGTTTTGTGAAATTATCGTTTAACGTATGCAGATTGGGATTTATTTCCCGTACTATGAGGTAGTGACTCGACAAAGTTATGGTGATCATCTGCATACAGCTTCCGCGCCGTTGTAAAGCTTGTGTCTGGTTTAATCTAACCAACCGCAGCAGCTCTAGAAACACATTCATCTATGCAAACACATATTGTATCGGGAAATGAGAATATAGGTTGCAATACTGCTAACAGCTATTTAGAAGCGTGATTGCGCAAATTTGATTGAAATTGTGTAGTTGTACCCAATGGCGCGTTATTTTGGATTCATATTATATGAGTTACAAATTGTTGAGAAAAGTACAGTTGGGGGCAACAAACTACGAGTGAAACATTGAGACAAAGCCGTTAAAGTTCAAGTTATTGTTGTAAGTTTTTTATAATACATTATTATTAGCTTGTTTCAAAAGTTTTGTTCATTTTTATGTGTCTACTTCGAACTGGTATATCTCAGTGGATAATCATTCAATTTATTCGAAATGAGGACCGTGTTAGGAATCTCATGTTAAACGGTAAGACCTCGTTAGTCCGTAGCTCGCACAAGTTTCTCAATTTGAATCAAAGGGGTTATATTTTTGAAGGATGATGAAATCTTTCACAGAAAGGAAGAAAGTAATCAATTTGAAAATAAGTAACTTTATACATGGATGTGTAGATCTTGCAAAGAAGTAACTTTCAGGCACAAACTGAAAAAAAATCCCCCTGCAACAGCTACTTTCATAAAAAGATTGAACATTATACATTCCCTACTTAGTTTGTAATTCAAACATTCGTTGTGGAATAAAATTCAGGTATCATTCACATGATATAATTCAGTGTTCATATAGAAGTATTTCTTTCAAAAGATTTTTTCTTTCGAAAACTTCGAAAATGATTTTACTCTTCAAAAAAATTGACCGCGATTAACACCATAGTTAGGTAATTTGTAATATTACAAACTTTTAAAATAAATCATCGTATACAGGATGCTGTCTATCCATCGTAGTCCCCATTTAAAAAAATAGGGTATAAAATAAAACTCCACCTAGATGGCCATGACTTGAAATCCACATGTATTTTTCATTGCTGAATAAGAGTACTTTACTCTTGTCTCAAAATCAGATATTTGAATGTTCTTCGTATATTACGTCTGTTTAACTGTTTATTGTTTGTTCATGTTCGGTTTCAGAGGATGCACAAACTTTTATCAAGAATAATTTTTTGTCGAAAAATCCTTAATAAATAAGTTTTCCATATGGTGTTCAATTTGTATGCTGTATACAATCAACGTTTCGAATCGCTGGGAATGAATGCCATCGAAATACTCCAAAGCACAATTTCGTGCATTCGTAATGAGTAATCTGAGTAAATTTTAATTGTGAAATGTATTTTTGTGAAACTGAAAAGTTAACATAAAACACAGATACTCCTTCTGTTCCGTCCTGTTGACATTCCATCGCATCTCAAGTAGGTAGGTACTCAAAAGGTTGTAGCAACGATGTACTGATTAATGAACAAAAGACGATTAATTCAGTTTACATGAAACTCAAACCAACGAATATGGATGGATCGATACATTGAATAATGATGTAAATATTTACATTTTGATTGAAATTGGAAACGATCATATGAATTAATTCATTACATATCGATTTGTTATGCATGGTCGATATATACCACTAGTTTGCGTTTGGTGTTGATGTTATGGTTGATAGCATCGTAAATGCCATAACGTGATATTGAAGTGTATCGATCTATATGCGAGATATTGACACAATACCATTATTAAAGAGAATACATCGAGTCAACTAAAGAAAGAATTATTCAACAAATTAGTCGCATCAAGGATCACGCAAAATAAAAAGTCCTACGAGACAGCTCCGATTCTGGAGATTTTTCTTCAGTTTTTGTTTTCTTATATCTTTTTTGAAATCAGAGACCTTCGGAAGTGGAGACAGGATTGTTGGAAAATATTCTTGATATTCATAAAAGAAATGTAGCTTTGCCTGGTTGTCTTCTTTAAAAAAAAACAAATCAATACAAGTTGTTTTTGATGGAAATAATAATGACGAAAATGAAACGTCACATAGAAATCGAAGATATATACATAAATGCATTCTCTATGAAAGGTAACCTAATAAGGTGTACGCTGTTCAAGAGGTATACAGAATAATAATGCTGTAAATCACTACCTGCAAAAATATAACGCCGGCCGCCGCTGGTCGTCGTCAATCGATTGTGACTTGGTCAAGGTCGCGCTCAACTCCATTTGCGTTTTGCAATCAAGATGTCCCGTTGCTTCAAGAAACTTCCAGCGATTTTCCTATTGGCTTCCAGAGACTTCCATTACGATATATTAACACTACCAACACGCAGATAGAGAAGTTTACTTGAAAGTTTGGTACAAAATATTCTAATGAGGCGATAGACATTTAAAGAGTAATTTAAAGTTTCAGTTGGATTATTTTTCATGTTTAATTTTACAGTGTAGTCAATTATTGTCAAACCCACGGGAAAAACGTAGCAATAATACGAACCTAGATGATAAAATCAGCGGATAACTGACTGAGCTAACAAAGACTAACAAAGAAGCTCTACCTAATTGTAAAATCAGTTCTTGCAAAATCGTTCTCTAAGGTAGATGAAAGAGGGATTGATGACACATATCGTTTATTGAATTACCAGGAAGGTAAAGAACGACGTACAATAGTTGAGAGACAACCTAATCAGCGAAAAAATGGCAACTTTTTCATGGAATTCACTTGACTGATATGTGAAATGAAATTGAATTGGTTTTTGTATTTCTTATAGACCGTATTGTCAGTTTTCTAAATCTCCATTATTTTCTGAAAGACTGGATTCATCTTCAAAAACTGATAATTAATCAACACCGAAACAATCAGAAGTTAATGAAATGAAAAGTATCTGCCTCTCGACAACACATTAATCGTTCTGGTGTCCATTCCTATATGATTTCCTCAAAGAAGGATTACGAGAAACCGTGCGTAAACATCTGTTGAACGAGTGTTTCAGTTTCGCGAAAAATAATGGACATATATTGAATGCAGGATAATGGCCATCAATTAAGACTCCAAGAAAAACGGGGAGTAAGAGGTTTTGCCATTATTCTTCTAAATTGACGGAAGTGATTGATTTTCTTTTGAGTTTTCGACAAAAGAGCGAAAACGGTAATATACTTGGCCCCCTAGAAGAACAAATCAGGTGATTAATAGGTTGTATGGAGTAGCATCATATATTCCCATGTTTGAAAAATATCTTTAGAATATGTTTTTTCATTGACCAGCTGTCGCACCCCTACGAATGACAACCCTTAGAATTCCAAACTTCTGCGAGGTATTATCTTCCAATGTGTGATTCCTAACATATTTATGCATACATATATTTATGCCAATAACACATATACATTATTATACCCCACAAAGAAACAGGTTCATATTATGAGGGAAAAGTGATACATTTTTGAATGAACATAGGTTGAAGTCACGGTTGTAGGAAACAAAATCGAACTCTCAGTTGACTGGGAAGACATATGTTCACTCGTATTCATAATTTCATAAAGAGGTGAGGAAGAAGGTGAAAATGACCGTGGTGCTAATAGTAGTCATAGTGGTGAGGGCAATACGTTAGTGGGTTGGTGTGATATAACCAGAAACATGAACCAAGTATTGCCTAACCTTGCACTTGCCGGATTGAGTCATGGCCGTTGAGAAGCCCCCTCCTCAATAAAAGGAGTACAGCTGACGGACTGAGTCAAAGTCGGTGAGGAGCAGCTCCCCCAAAACAATGAGTACTGCTGTCGGACTGAGTCATGGCCGAAGAGAAGAACCTCCCTCAATACAACAAGTACAGTTGTTGGACTGAGTCATAGCCGGTGAGAAGCACCTCCCTCAATACAATGAGTACAGCTGCCAAACTTAGTCATGGCCGGTGGAAAGCTTCTCCCTCCATACAATGAGTACAGCTGCCGGACTGAGTCACAGCTGGTGAGAAGCACCTTTACCAATACAACAAGTACTGCTGCTGGACTGAGTCATATCCGATGAGAAGCTCCAAGCTTATTACAAAGAGTACAGTTGCCGTTCTGAGTCATGACCGACCGGTAAGGAGCCCCTCCCTCAATACAAAGAGTACAGCTGCCAGGCTGAGTCACGGTTGGTGAAAAGCACGTCCCTCAATACAACAAATGAAGCTGCTGGACTGAGTCATAGCCAGTGAGAAGCACCTCACTCAATACAATGAGTACAGCTGCCAAACTGAGTCATGACCGATGGGAAGCTTCTTCCTCAATACAATGAGTACAGCTGCCGGACTGAGTCACAGCTGGTGAGAAGCACCTTCCTCAATAAAACAAGTACTGCTGCTGTACTAAGTCATATCCGATGAGAAGCTTCAACCTTATTACAAGGAGTACAGCTGCCGGACTGAGTCATGACCGACCGGTGAGAAGCCCCTCCCTCAATAAAAAGAGTACAGCTGCCAGACTGAGTCATGGTCGGTAAAAAGCACGTCCCTCAAGACAACCAGTACAGCTGTCAGACTTAGTCATGGCTGGTGAGAAGCACCTTCCTCAATACAATGAGTACAGCTGCCGGACTGAGTCATGGCCGGTGGGAAGCCCCTCCCTCACTATAAAGAATACAGCTGTTGGACTGAGTCATGGCCGGTGTGAAGTCACTTCCTCAATACATTAAGTACAGCTCCCAGACTGAGTCATGGTCGGTGAGAAGCCCCTTTCTCAAAACAATAAGTATGTATGTACGATTTCTCTCAGCGGCCATGACTCAGTCCGCTAGCTGTACCTGCATACAGATGGCAGCGAATTGGCCATGCTTTGGTCATGAATTTTTTGTTTTTGCCACTAGCTAAAATATCATATACTTATATAGTAGATGTAGAATAGTAGACACATTATCAACTGGTAAATTGGGGTAATGATGAAGGAGGGAAGGAGGGCTGGCATTAGAATGTATTCTATTTGCCACAGAAATTTGAAATGGGCATACATTGCCCTATATTTTGATTTACATTTCTTCGCATATTTAACCAAAAAGGGAACGCTTCACCATTTTGCGTGTCTTCCTTGGACAGAGCCCATGCTAATCTTCTCTGTATCGTTCCAATTCAGGTATAGCTTCGGCGAAGCGAGTACTAAGGCACTCTCGATTCTTTTTAAAACAATAAGATCCAATGTACTTTAGCGTTTCATTCACAGAGGCGCTGAGCACACACAAACGTTTACTTTTGGAAACGATTCTTCACTGATTACAACAACTATGTAGAGATATGGAAAGGTACACCTGGTGGATGTTAACAACACTTTGATTAGCCAAAAAGACAACTGTTCTATCGATAATGAAATTTGGCGATAAATTTCGAATGTTCAACAAAGATACTAATAATAATAATGATAATGAAAATGCATGCATTTCTATGAGAGTTTGCATCCCAAATCGTCCGTTCCACGGTTGTACTTCCCCCGACAACAGGGAGGCCGTGGACTTTTGAGTTTGGAGTGTCTGCATGACAGAATGGTTCTGGATACAGCCTGTAAAGTCTTCAGGAGTTCGGATCCACTTCTCTGCATGGTCCGTGACCATGAGAGAGCAGGAATTGGAGTATTTCTCTTTAGGGCAACTGCCCGAGCAGCTGATGAACTCGATATAGTTTTCGACACTGAACGAGGAGACCACAACTCTGTCACAGAGTTGGAACCTGTTCAGCAAAAAGCTCAGATAAAAGCCGCAGATATCACCTTACTTCTGCGGAAACACAAGGATGAGCCAATGCATTGGGTCTTTTCAATAACATTGGAGACCTTGGCTTATCAAAGCGCCTGACTTTCGCTTTCTCCAGGTCGAGTGAGCTGAAGTCGAAAACTGAGGGGTTCAACATTGCTTGCCAGGATGATGTCTTCAACATCTCAGTCTACCGTAGTCGCGTGATGGGTATAAAGGTTCCTGACACAATGTACAGGGCCTGCCGCGAGATGCACGAGACCCTAATGCACTTTATATCAGCATGTCCAACATATACGGTCTCGGCATATATCCATCGATGAAACGCGGCCCTAACAGTGCTATATTACCATCTACGGCACTCTTACGGTATTGACGAGACACCGATGTTTCCCTACGCATCGAGGGATATTGAATCCGTTGTGGGAAACGAGAAGTGCCGAATTCATTGGAACTATTCGTTCCTCACCCTCTGGCTCATAAAAGCTAATAAGCCTGATGTAGTCCTTCTCGACCACCAGAGCGAAACGATATTTTTCGCGGAGTTTTCAGCTCCTGGCGAGACAAATATCGTCAAAAAAGAGAAGTAAACACGGATGAAATATCGAGATTTTCTCTTCGAACTCCGCAGGCTCTATTCAGATCACTTTGTCAAGATGGTTGTTCTGATTATTGGAGTCCTTGGTGAAGTGATGCCCTCTCTACCCTCGAATCTTAAAATCATAACGGCTTGCCGTACTAAGGCAGAAATCTTAGCCGCACAGATGCAGAAGGCTGTCATTCTTGGCTCACTGCGCTTGCTCGGGGCACATGATTCTCTGTCCCAATGATCACTTACCCCACGGTGTGGGGAGTGGTCATTGGTTGGTAATAATGGCGCGTTCTCTCGAATGTATCGGGGCTTCGGGTGATAGGGCTTGACCAGCGCATACTATGGCGAAAAAAAAAATAGGCTCAAGAACGGCTGGAACAATTTTTATGATTTTTGTTTTTGTGAATATGTCTTCGTCAGAAATTGAGTAATTAGTATTGAAATATGATAATTCATTAATAAAAATAATAATAATTATAACAAATAAACTCAAGAACGGCTGGACCAATTTTTAAAATTTTTGTCTTTTTGGATTCATCTGTGTCAGAACTGCATTGATGAGTATTGAAACATGATATTTTATCAATAATAATGATAATAGCATAATTCAAGAAGGGCTGGACGAATTTTTATGATTTTTGTGTTTTTGAATTTGTCTTCATTGGGAATATAAGTATCAATATATGATATTCCATCAATGAAAATAAGGATAATAAAAACAAGGTGAAATGCTTCTGGAAAGATCTATGTCAACACCCGCAGCCACTTAACTTAGACACTTCAGCCCTAGCGCAATTCGAAGCCTACAACACAGAGGTTCGACAGCCTGAGCTCAATGAACTGCGCAACCCGATAACCCCAAATGACTTCAGAAGAGCCCTCGTTGTTTCTAAGAACTTTGCTGCTCCAGGCCCAGATAAGCTGAACACTTATTTTTGGAAAAACTAACAAGCAATCAGCGGTATCTGACCAGAGTTTTCTACTCATGGTTGGAGGGAGAGCAGCCGATTCCAGATTGGTTTGTCAAGGAGCGGACCGTTTTTATCCTCTCAAACGGAGATTTGTCGATTGCTTGAAATTACAGACCGATAACATGCTTGAATTCTTATTATGAGTTGTTTACAAGCATCTTATATACACGAATACTCACTGCACTTGACCGAGTGTTCGAATGGATATATGAGCAGAAAGGGTCGAAAAGAGGAGTCACTGGATGTGAAGAGAACCTGTTCATCGATATATGTATAACGCAGGACTTGTAAACTCTCTATGGTCTGAATAGATAACCGCAAGGCATTTGATACAACATGGCATGAGCTTATTTCGCATTTGTTCAGATATCCTGCGGTACCCGACAAGATAGTAATATGCATTGAACACTGATACCACTCTGGCGAACTCTCTTTGCCATACCATCTGATCAAGCCAGAGTTCAAACAGGATGGTTCACTTTCGGAAGGGCAATTCCCTCAGCTCCCTTCTCTTCTGCATTTCACTATTGCCAATATCCGTTGCGCTCAGAAATACTCGAGGTTATAACTGTGACACACCAGGAAACCGAAGGCACAAGCTCACCCATTTGTTTTTTATGTATGATTTTGAACTCTGGAGAAAAGGATGTCCATCGATCCCGAAGGTTGTGTATGCTACCGGTATGAAATTAGGGATATGCAGATGTGCAATGGTCCATCTTGAAAGAGGACGATGCGGGGACTACTGAGAGGATGAGCAGCTCGTTGATGGAAGCATCCTGCACCATTTGAATGCCGGAGAGACGTATATTTACTTCGGAGTGGAACAACACCACTCACCACTCAGTGAAGAACTTTCTCAGTGGCAAGTATCATCACAAACTCCGACACATCTGGTCATCGAAACTGCCGGGAAAAAACAAAGTTGCTGCAACAAATATGCTCGCTGTTTCAATCTTACTCTAGTCGTTTGGAGTAGTGGAGTGGACTCAGGAGGAACTGTATGAACTCTACGTAAAGACCTGAAAAATGATGCATCTCTATAGGAGTTTGCATTCCCAATCGTCCGTTACACGGTAGTACTTCCTCGACAACAGGGAGGCTGTGAATTTTTGAGGATGGAGTGTCTACATGACAGAATGGGGTCTTCTTTAATAATAATGAAGACCTTGGCTTTTCAAAGCGCCTGACTTTCGCTTTGTCCAGGTCGAGTGAGCTGAAGTCGAAAACTGGGGGTTCATTATGGCTTACCAGGATGATGTCTTCAACACCTTAGTCTACCGCTATCCCATGATGGGTTAAGAGGTTCTTGACGCAAGGTTCTGGACCTGCCGCGAGGCGCAAGAGATCCTAATGTACTTACTATCAGTATGTACAGCATATGCGGTCTCGGCCTATATCCATCGATATAACGCGGCCCTTAGAGTACTATTTTACCATCTACGACACTTTTACGGTATTGACGAGACACCAGTTCTGTCATTCGCTCCGGGAGATATTGAATCGGTTGTGTGGAACGAGAAGTGCCAAATTTTTTGGAACTATTGACTCCCCACACTCAGGCTCATACAAGCTAAAGCGCTCTTTGTAGTCCTTCTCGACTACCAGAGCAAGACGATATTTGTTGTGGAGTTTTCAGCTTCTAGCAAAACGAATATAATCCAAAAATGTCATAATATTCAACGAACGGAAAATGTGGCCATTACTTATCAGAATGAAGTTTGTCGACGAGAGCCAAAGATGAGCCTCGTAAATTGTTCAAGCAAGTAATCTCAACATTTTGCCAGTAATATAAAATACGAGTTCTGTGACCTATTAAAGAAGTATTTGAAGAGAGATTCATTTATGAAGGATAGCCCAAATCCCCTAACATGAAGTTACCTGAAATGTCATTCAGTTGAATTTCTGATATTTAGAAAAGTGAGCGTCTCGACTTGAGATAGAAACAAAGTTTTCTGTCACATATGCCCATAGTTGTAACCATAAATCTGAACACCTGCTGACGAATCTTCGAGTCATAGAGTTTCTAATAACTATTTTTATTTTTGAACAAAAAATTAATTCTTTTGCCAAATTAGAATATAATGGCGTACAGTCGATTACACTTTTCAAGTTCATGTTTTGTTTATATTTTTTTGTAAGAAACTATATATTTGAAAATGTTGGTTCAATAATTAAGATTGACATTTCAGAACATATTTTGAAGTAGGAATTTTGGTAGGCCCACTCATGACAGGAAGGCAACTGAAGTTATGAATTTGCTCATTTATGTTTGACCTAGAGGTAGTATGTTATGAGTATGGTCAATAGTGAGTAATGGATCATTTTGGAAACCCACTAAACGAAAAAATAAAGTCGTACGAAAACAATATTATGAAACAACATTAATATTGTTTAAAACAATAGGTTTGGACATTGTCTGGATAATCTTCAATTCAGTATCGAAAGACAATGATACTCTTCATCATTCAGCGTATCATTGGCAAAAATTATACCCAAATTTTCATTTCATGAAAGTGTGAGCTGATACACGTTGGAACTAATTAGCACTTGTGGTCAAATTTGTACTTAAATGGCCTGTTGATGTTTATATTTCGGATATACTCATTTCTCGTATTTAGTATTCCGCAGTCAAAGAAAGTGGTTTGATCTACCCGTATTACGTTCTCTGAAGAAAATTAAAAACGAAAATAAGGTCTCATCAGTAGCCAATTATAATTTTATTATCGCTTTCCCGAATCACCCAAACATAGTTTATTGGAATGCGGATTCTGTAACATATGAAATCACCTCTTCTGAGTTTGTTTGAGGGTGGTTGACAATGTTTCGTGGTGTATTTCATCAGTTCGGACTTTCATTGTCTAATATACTATAAATTGATTTGAAAACCGTGAAAAAACAATGAAAAAATTATAATATAAACCGAAAATAACAATTTTATTGAACAAAAAACTGAAATTACAAAGAATTAACATGCAAGCAACAACAAAACAAAATAAAAATTGAAATAATAATGAAAGCTGAAAAAAATAATAATCAAAAATTATTATTGATAGAAAATGAAAAATAAAAATGAAAAGATTTTAAACCAAATTATGTCACGACGTTTCGATTGTTGGTATCCACAATCGTATCCGTGTGATAACTGGACTTATTCTTTCGAGATCTGACTATTTATATGGTCGCTCAAGTGCTTTCACCTATCCCCCCTTCACTTTTTCCGCTTCATTGATTTTCAGCGGGAGATTACCGTTTGGAGGGAATTGGTCGTTTTTCCTTGATACCAAGTTTTCATATTGAATTGAATTGAATTGAACAGTGGTTTAGGAGAAAATTCAAAGCAGCCGCGTATATTTTGTCCAACAACGCATTTAGTCAAGTTAGCGTAGAGATTCATAACATATGGAAACCTCCAATAAAGCGAAGTACGAACAATTCCCGCCAAACGGTCATCTCCCGCTTGAAACCAATGAAGCGGAAAAAGTGAAGAGGTGATAGGTGAAAGCACTCGAGCAACCTATAAATAGTCAGATCTCGGAGCAATAAGTCCAGTTATCACTTGAAGACGATTGTGGATATTAACAATCGTGACATAACTTGGTTTGAAATCTTTTCATTTTTATTTTTAATTTTTTGTTATTAATAATTTTAAATTGTTATTTTTTCCAGTTTTTATCATCATTTCATTTTTCATTTTGTTGTTGCTTGTGTGTTAATCCTTTGTAATTTCATTTTTTTGTTTAATAAAATTGTTTCCTCCGGTTGATCTTATTAATTTTTTCAATTGTTTTTCCAGGATTTTCAAATCAATTTATATTATATTAGACAATGAAAGTCCAAACTGATGAAATACACTTCTGAGCATTTGACAAGCACTCGTTAGGAAAGAGACATTCAAATCCTGTTCATTTGCATCCCTATTTGAATGTACGTGTTGAACATTAACTGAACGTTGAATTTTTCTTGATACTACTATTGAAGTTCAAATGAATTGTGTTCATTGGGTCAGATTTTCGGGTC
>WOGN01000844.1:0-21845 GCA_015342105.1 Leptinotarsa texana | reverse complement strand
AATCGCGTACACGTGCGTGGGACGTGATGATCTACCTGCTCCCTTCGTGGAATTGGGTCAGCGGCGACGTTAGATATTTCGTAACAGTATTTTTCTTTTGTGTAATTCAATGTTTATATGAAAATAGTTGTTTCGTGAGAAATTTTTCTTTCAGTTTGCAACATAATTCTATTATTCATAATTAAATCTAAAATATTAATATAAAACGTATTAACTCGATTCACTTCGAAATTTCTGTGACAAAATAAACTCCGGTTTGATGCCTAGGGGGGGCGGTTAAAAAAGGCCAAAAATTAATATCTCCTCAAATCATCCCCTTCCAATTTAAACAAAATATTATTTATTAAAACTAGGAAATATCATTTGCATTTGAACTCTTGAAATAACTTTTTTCTTTGAAATATGATATGATATTTTTGGATAACCATTCATTATAATTGATTACTGCAAAAAATTAAAATGAAAGAACTTCAATGGAAATAAACCATGGAAATAAACCATCTTTGTTGTGAATAACGAGTTCGCCTATTATTCTGGATTTTTAAATTAAAAGTTTCGCTAATCTGAACTCCCAACAGGGGCAAAGTGTAATTACTTTTTTCCAAATACATATTATTTTAATTAAATTTCCGATTCGTCGACATTTTGCTCTTTTCAGCCTTTTGAATTATTCATGTAGTCCGAAAGTTGTAATTTGGTTCGGTATTACTAAGTTCTTCGTCTATTATCGCTCAACTCGCTGGGATTAAAAGTTAAATTGCCAAAAGGAAAACGTTTACAGAACAAACATTATGTGCTAGCAGTAGAGTGGCCTCAGAAATTACATATAATTATTTTAATGAAGCATGTGCCATCTCTAAATGAATTCAGATGATGGGTTGTCTGTCCTCGGAGAGTATTTAGAGTTTGAGATGAATAAAAGAATGTAGTGAGACTTTCATTCCGTTGTTCTTCGGGTGAAATTAACGAGAAGTTTAACTGTATCTCTGTTCGACAATGACAAACTCATTAATTTAAAGATTTTTGAGAAACAAAAGTTTTGGCTTTATACCATCTTGATACAACAAATGTGGTGTCTGGCCATCAGTGGTGCCATCAGTACCACACCGTCAGCGGCCATGGAGATCCTCCTAGATCTACCTCTTCTACACATGTTTCTAGAGAGAGAGGCCAATGGACTGCATATAGACTTGTGCACATTGCCAATTGCACAAATTAGACCCAGGACAGAGATATCAACCTGCCTAAGAACCTATGCGACTATATTTCAAGCGAAAGAATTGTATGAGGTTGGAAGAATCCAACCTCATACACAAGTCAATAAAAATATTATCGAACCGTCACGTTGAAAGCTCTTGGATCTCACCGAGCAACATCTAAATTGGTAGCAAATTGCCAAAAATTACCCTCCTGGATAGGATGACTCAACAGATTGTCTCTACTCTGGATTTCGGCCATACTGGCCTGGAAGGCAATGAGGCTGCTGACTTCCTTGCAAAGGAGCTCCCTTGCAAGCAGCTTCATCGGACCTATCATTGGCATCGCTTTAGGCTTTGCTAAACAAAAATTGAACACCTAAACTTTTGGCAGAATCTTCCAGGATTAGCTCACTCCAAACAGTCGATACCAAACAGTTATTGGACTACAGTAGGAATGAACTACGATGTCTAACAGGCCTTTTCACAGGTCACTGTCATCTGAATTATCATATGAAGAGACTCGGACTGTCGAAAGAGAGTGTGTGTGGTCCTCTGTTTTGGAAAATGACGAAACAGCGTTAGAGAACATTCTTTGTGCCTTCCCTGCTGGGGACCGAATCAGGTTTTCAGAGTTTGGCAGGACCGTACTTTTACCATTTGACCTGATAGACCATTCACCATAACAACTAATCGGTTTAGTTAAGAAGCTGGGTTTATTGGTCGAGTGTGAATAGGTGTGAGCCACAATAAACTATTGGGGGTTGCGGTGGAGATTAGAATAGACCCACCCACTTTTGACCTAACCCAACACAGCAATATATTTCAGAATGGAAAAATGAAGTCCAATTATGCCAAAACTCAGACATACTTATAAAGAGACATGAATTCAATACTCAAATCTCGCATAAAGTCAAAATCCTTAATTTACAGAAAGGTTTGGAAACCGTCTGTAAATTGGAATTGACGAAAAACTCGCCGTTGCTTAATTTATTCTTAACAGGTAATCATGCATAGTCACTTCCATAATATTTACTTTTTCCCTACAAAATGAGTGTGACAACTACTTTCGTAGTATCTCATGAAAGAAGTCAAGTAACATGATTGCAAAGGTTATATCTAAATTTTACATAAGGTTCGAAAACTCTGTATCAAAATCGAATTCCACTCAGTATATAGATTCTAGAATTGAATTATCTTAGAAGCATTCCTACAGAATTTAGAATTCCTTCTCAAATTATCGAAATAAACAAATAATCCTTTCCACTACATATTTTTTGTTATGACAATAATTAAGCATTATTTTTAATTCAATTTCCTTGTCTTTGATTCTCAATGACTCTACACTATAACCATTCCTTTTTTTCAATTAGTGTTCATCTACTTTTGCAACGTCTAATTGAATGCTGTCATTGTAAATAGGATTATGTTTTCTATCACAACTGCAACCAACTCTAATTCATAATGTAATGCTAAGCCTTTGTTTCAACCAAGTTTCAACAATACTTTCATTGTAAGTAAAAACGGAAAAACGGGCCACAATTCAGATTGTCGATTGGGACAATCCTAAATAATTTTTTAATATTATCTTTTGACGCTCTATTTAATTGCAATATTTCAAATAGTAGTCATGTAACAGAGGCGTCTGAAATACGTGAAAAGTAAGGTATACTTCAAGTAAACGATATAGTGCCCCCTACTTTCCAGTAGTTCCCCTTTAATAAAACAGTCAGGGAGCCAACTAATTTTGTTATTCAATAATCATTTCTGATTCTGATGAGTGGGAAAGTAGGGATTCAAATAACTAGCTCTATCATCTTCTTATCAAATTTAGGAAAATTATTTTCCTGATGCTTTGTTCCAATTTCCCCCAAATAAACTCGATGGGATTGGAAACACAAAAATAGGGAGAGAATTCTCAATATGGCGTGTCCATACTTTTCAACAATACTCTAAATGGCATACACTTTTTCAAATGTTTTTGTCTGTAAATCTGTAAGTACTTGGTTTTTTGTATAGTTATCTTCAAAATACAAATTGCTGTCCATTGAAAAACTTTGTATTTCATCTTTCCTAAAATTTTTATTCCGTACTTTGATGAGCTGT
This sequence comes from Leptinotarsa texana, assembly GCA_015342105.1. Lineage (NCBI taxonomy): Eukaryota > Metazoa > Arthropoda > Insecta > Coleoptera > Chrysomelidae > Leptinotarsa > Leptinotarsa texana. The sequence goes on along the minus strand of WOGN01000844.1, from coordinate 18,543 downwards.
CGCGAATGATAGGAAGCGTTGTCAAGAACTATTACATTATTCGCATCCAAATTCGGGATCATTGTGTTTTCAAACCATTCCTCAAAAATATTAGCTTCCATGTTCGTGTGATTATCCTCAAGTTTTTTTCCACATAATTTCAAAGAATTCGGAACCAATCCTTCACTTCCTCCGCAATGCACAATGATTGGTCGCGATCCTTTATTTGCAGGCATGTTAGGCGTAAACATTCTCGAACCATCAGTTCACCCTTTCGTACCTGTTTCGTAAGTATCATACCAAGTTTCGTCCAAATAGAAAATTTGCCGTTGTTCTTATCTATATTCAGTTATTTGTTCTAAGTATTTGTCACACAATTCCACTATTCTTCTGCTTTCCATAACTGCTTGACGTTTGTACATTATTTTGAATCTAAATCCTAGTTTCTTTATCCAATTCTGAAGAGTTTTCTCACAGCAGCTCACGTTATGGCCGGAAGTATGTAGTTTCTTCCTTATGATTTCAATTGTAGGAATGTTGTTTTTGTATCAGTCGTATATTGTATTTTTTTAATGATTTTATTAGATGAACATCTAAAGGTTTTGGTAATCCCGCAACAAATTGTGTCTTGCGTTCATAAGGTTTGTTTTTGACTATTTTACGTACAGTTGAAAAAGGAATTTCGGTCAAATCTGATGTTGCACTATTAGTTTTTTTCCTCGTAACCAAACTTGATATGTAGATTCTTATATACATTGAAACATACTCTCTGTGTTTCAATATTCAAATGCATCCAAATCTTATTCACTGGTATCTCTTTTTCGCATTGTTCACCAGCGTTATTGGAAACACTGCACAGGAAAAAGGCTGCGTTGTTATCATACTCGTTATTACCATTAGTACTTGTCCAAGGACGCCACATTTTAAACAAATAACAAAAATTTCAATTAATTATATAACTTCACCAATATCGAATTTCCACACTCAGTTCCTGAACTGAACATTGACAACACGACTCTTCTAACCATCCTCACATTCTAGTGGTCACCGTAACATGACTTCAAATTTAATTTTATGACTCGGTTAGTAAAAATTATCCAATACGAACCGCCAACTCTTCAGTACACTTGGTGTAATTCTTAGCGGCATTATTTCTTTGTATTGGTTTTTTGGCCTTTGAGTTCGTCGATAGCTTTAAGAATTACTATATCGGTTACTTCGACTCTACCAATTTGTGATAGAATTTATCACACCTAAAGGTTTTATAGGTATTAATCTCATGAGCAGATGGGCTTAAAAATACACTACTCCAAATTAACACTTTTTAATAAAATCGTTTCGGTGATAACTCACCCCTTCTCCGCTGAAACGTTGGCATTAAAAATTTTGAATAACGAGTATTATTTGTGAGTCCACTTGGTCGTGAGAATACGACAGGGGAAACTGAAATTTTATATTTTTGTGTACATCATAAAATTTTTTGAGTTTATATCATTAACGAAATGCTTTCTCTTCTAGATTTTTTAATATTTTACAATGTAAATGATATTACGTTATTCGTTACACAATCAAGTCACTCAGTGAATTCAAAATATCTAGAATTATCTCTTAATAACAGTATATTTTGGCACTAGTTTACAATATATCTCAGTATTGAGTAATTTTATTGATCGCACTAAGCTAAGTCAGAAATTCTTAAATCTCGCTCTATAAAGAAGTTTCATATGCTATTTTATCGATGACAGAATGGATTTCATACAGAAAAAAACACTCTTGAAATCGTTCATATCATCAAATCATTTAAGTTCAACATTTATAATTGATTTAATTGAATACTAATTGGTGATTTCCAATAGAAAATATCATTCAATAGAATTTTGTTTTCAAATTTATTTTTGCATAGAGTAGGTGTGAAGTTCTTTTTGGATTGTGGAAAGTGAAAGTGTTGACGAAAAAACACTTGTCATTCAGCAATGTACAATAACTCCCAATCACATATAATACTTCAACAATAGAACACACATGACTCACATGGGTATCGGTTTGGTTAGACGATAATGATTTCTCTGTGTTGCGATTAATTTATCCTAGAGATTTCAGGTTTGTTTAAAGATGGTTGAAAATTCTTTTTAAATACCAAATGTTCATTCTGATATTCTTTGTAATTTCAAAATTACTTTTTGGAAATATTTTTAATAAAACTTTTATGACGAAAATTCTAAGCCGAGTTCAGTTGAAAAAATTCAGGGAAGAATCTATAATCGAGACTATAATGAATTTCCATGATGAATGCGGGACAAAAATGCGAAAATAGTTACAGGTTTCATGGCACGGAACCATCACTTAGTGAAACAGATCAGTCACTAACTTCATAGATAACGGAATGTGACAGTTTATTTATTACTGATTTTTACATTCACAATCTTAACAATATCATACTGGTTGACGATAAATGGTTTTTGAGAGTATATTTTTATTACCTCTCATCCGCATAAAGTCTCTTTTTATAATATTCAAAATCAACACGGTTTGAAATGGAGACCAAGACTCGTATCTAGTTCTATCATCCCAATAAACTCTCAGTTGTAACATCCCAATAAAATGTCGAATTTATTACGCCTAGCATTGCTCTTGACCAAGGAATAAGTATACACTTCCAACCGACTTGTGAAGAGTGGTGCATGTACCGTCCCCGAAAGCATGAATAAAAATATGACATTAAATTAGTCGGAGAGCGTTTCAAGAGTAATTGAATTTTAAATAAGACCACATGTGTGCGTTTGTCGGAAAACAATCCACAATGTTGAGAGCTTTTATACGACCCCAATGAATTCGAAACTATGGCCACCGTTCGAAGATTTACTTGTGTAGTAACAGGATGTGATATTTCATTTTTTTGCATTCACTGATCGATTTATTGCTAATCCTGATGCTGAATATTTTTTTTTGTGACGTGATCCTCCACAATATGTCAAAAATAAAACATTCTAGAATTTCTATGCTAACGTGACTGAGTATAATAACTGATACGCCAATATGATGTTTCTCAAGTGAAACAACATATAATTAATTGTAATTTGTCATTTATCAAAGTGGCCTCCAACGAAATAGTTTCACAAAACAAGGTATTCAAGTAGAACATTGGAAATTTTCACTCAACAGTTTACAAAACCACAATACTTGTTTTACTACCTTCTTCAATAGCTTGAATTCTACCTAATTAGTGTTTTATATAATATTACCATTTGAAGCATATAACCTACTACCTACACATTTATTATTTAAAAATGTATACATATTAATAGAAATTTAGAAATTTTACAAACTCAATTTCCACATCAAAAAAAAGATTCAGTAGAGGAAAAATATTCAATTCTATGGATATTTTCAGAATTCTCAAATCTATTAATTTCTGAACATTCCGAAAGATTGAGTTTCTCTTCGGAATATAACACGTCATAGTCGTGGTTAAATGCATGCTCCTTTACCATAAGATGGTTCAGAAATTCTCTTTTATTCTTTGGGAAAAGATGATCCCTGTTTGTCCAATATAAAGTTTGGGACAAGAACCACAAGTTAACCTGTAAACTCTTGATATATGCTATACTATGGTTTTGTTTTTGTTGTTTTTGATCAGTTTTTCCAAATTTTATCATTTGTTCTGTAAGTCACGTCCAAATCGTTATTTTTCAAAAAACGAGCGATATAGTTGTGGGTTCACCAAGCTGCCATTTTCTCAAGATACTTATTATCAATTTGTGAAGTGCATAGACCTGGTAAATGGCTTATTTTTCATAGTATTTTCACAGTCCATAATATATATCTTGTAACCGTTATTGACAGCAATTTGTTTGATAAAACGCGGTTCTCTTTGGAAATCACTTTCTGACAATGAAATATTCAATAGTCTATGAAGCATACTATTGAATGCTGCTTCTTTTTGGTGATAGGGATGTTTCGAAGAGTTAAGTATGGCAATAATTGTGAAAAATTGCGAAATTAATTTTAGTGATAGTCAAATCAAAAAAATGAATTTAATTACTCACGTCCATTCCAGTGAATTAAACACGAATAGAAACAATGTATCACACAATGTTATTTCGACTTTCTGGGGGAGCCTCTTTTAATTATATTTTTCTAATTGTTTTCATTGAAAAAGCAAAACAAAAAAACCCTTAAGATAAATTTCAATTTCAGATATAATATCAAAATATCAAGTAAATCAATAGCTAGCACTACTTCTAACCCACTCGTCCAGCGACTTTTCGAACGTAACCAATGATCCATTGGGCAAATTTCCAGAAACAGTCGTTTAATTAATAATTCTCAGAGCCGAATTAGCTATCGAATTAAATGTCCTGCAACTGGGGTAACTTGCCAGCGTATGAAGTGACACGATTTCAACATTTCACTGTGGTTGTGGTCGATATCAACCCTACGAGAAAGAACAATTTTGTGTGTAATTGATTTGTGGGGTATCGGAGATTGGAAACTTTGTGACGCGTGTAACAGTTTTGACCTAATAAAAGACGAAATAGGGATGAAGTTGGATTGATTTATTATTGCGTGTGGGTTATTGTTAGAACTGGAAAGAAAATACCTACTTTGTAACTTTGTCCTAGGATTTGGTAAATTTGTAATTTGCTGGAGGTCAGAAGTTTTTGAAGAAAAATATAAGTTAATTGAATTCCTTATCAATACTTGGGTTTTTCTAAATAATGTTTTTGATGAAAAATAGAATCACTAAATACATTGATACTTTTTTGATCTAACGTTGGAAGAAGCAAAAGTGGAAGGTTGTTTTAAAGGTTTCAAGTGAGAGTACCTTTTGATACAATTTTTATTTTTAAATACTGAAGATTATAGCACTGACCTGTTTTTTCCGTGTCGTGCTATTATTCAGGCTTCTGGACGGTAGTTATTCCGGTTTCGTCGATATTCCAAATATCTTTTGCACCAAGTTTATGCTTACTTAAGACGCGTCCACTCTAGTTTCTTTCGTCGTCAGCCCATAATTAGATGCTGCACACGTTAACAAATAGCCACTTAATATATTATCCTCCTCTGCTGTAAACATTGTCGGACAGTTGTAACCCATAGATGGAGCCTCACCTACTGGGTTGGCTTGATAAGCTTCTTTCTTCTTAATGTATATTGACAAAGACATGTAGTTTATATTGTAAGAAGAAGCAGCATCTCTTAGACTTTTACCTCTAAACTTAACCTCTTCATAAGCCAGGTCGTGGATTTCGACACTTACAGTTCCTTTATCAGTCTTTCGTGTATAGTGATTAGGTATTCTGAAATCAAAAAGTGGCCATTTGGCATGTGACATCAAAATTAAGTCAGATAGGTGTCCAAAATAAGGACTTGGTCCGAATAATAATTAATATTTTATAAATACGATGGAAACACAAAAGCTCAGCCTTATGCTTTGGGACTTGAATAATCAAACTACTCAAGAAAAAGTAACACAACAATGTACTCCTAAAAATATAACCCCTTTAATTAAATGCACATGTATTAAGACATAATATAATTTCCATCAAAATGTCGAGGAAAAACTTCCTTTTCGTATTTTTTGCACACAGTTATCGTAATCACACAACCGCATTTCATGCGACGCCAGTGGGTACTAGTCAAGTAAAGCAGCAAAGGTGCGTTGTTGCCAACAAGCTAACTAATGTTGGTAAGGAGAAATCGCATTTGTCACAACTCTCCTCTGTCACAACTATTCGTTTTTGAAGATTATACACGATGATTCAAAACAACAAAAATCTAGAATTAAAAAAAAATTAAAAATTATAGAGCGGTAAGGTAATAATTTAAAGTAAGCCCTAAAACGTGTATTTATTTGATTATTTCATTAGTAAACTATGATATCTATCACTTGGCTAATAATTAAATATTTAAGGAGATACTTTTTCATCATTGCTGACTCAGTTATTGTTAGAGATGCAACCCAGAGAATATTTGAAGTACATTTCTAATATCATTATCAATAGTAAAAAAAGAATAATAAATTGGCTTGTTTAGTCTCATAATTTGAACAATCTGCTCATAGCCTCACGTGCGCGTTGTACCCATTTATAGTTTTGAATTAGTATGCGTATTGTCCTTTGTATTCCTGATGGAAAACGACGCTCGTGCTCTCTAGTGGGTGTATTTAAATGTAAATTGGCCATTTCTCCAAGATATGGCGAATTATTTGCTTTGAACTATCGATTAACATGACCCGTTATTTAATTAAACTTTGCAAACCACGCCAACATAACTAATAATTAACGTTTATCCATAATCTGGAATCTGCAAATTCGTTGATCGTTAGTCGGTGAGCATGCCTACTAACTAAAAGACAAGAATCCATTTTTCAAATGAATATCAAAAACTTGGGCTCTGAGGTCGGTGCTTGTGCTAAAAAGGTGTTTCACGTTCATTTCAAATATATGTCAATTTTTTGAACAGGAATGTCGTTTTTCAAATGAACACGTTTAAAAAAAATAGTGTTGGGCTATTTTGAAATGAACATCGAAGGAATAGGCCCTTGCATGTTGCTATAAACTAACATGCATCTTTTTTGGGAGAGTCAAACGTGATATAATGATACCTACATCTTCCTTGAAAATAGATACAGGTGAAACCTTCAAGTTTGAAGACGCTGCGTTGTTTAGAATTTTTTGGCAGCCATCAAAAGCAAACGTTTTCGAATTGGTTATCGTTATATGCTACAATACTTTCATTTGAAAGGCCTCAGCGCAACCAATATACAATCTGAACTGGATTCTTCTCTGGGTGAGTCTGCTACTGATGGCTTAAAATATGATAAAATCACAGAAAACTATCTAGAATGGGCATAAGAGGTATTCTGTCAGAATGAATTAACGTATATCTTTCCAATCGAAATATGACTGGCAAAGTTAATAATTAGATGTCAGATCCTCATTCTGTTTCTCTCAGTGGTCCACGGAGATGTATTTTGAGGCCTCTTTTGTTTTTGTTTCAATTCAATGATTCGCCTAAATTCATAAGTAGAGAAAAAAACAATTTTTTCAGGCACTACACAGTTAGTGTAGTTGACAATATTTTTGTAGAATTATGAAATGTATATCGCACACTGGACGATATCATTGAACTCTCACGTGAAAATCGATATTCACTTCGTCATGATCAACTCGAACCTAAAATCTTATTCAGAGCTTATTGTTACATGGAAATTTCAGCTACCGTCAATCGTGTCACAATACATAAATTTCTCTTCACACTATTAGTATCCTCAAATGTGTTTTAACAAGTATGCATTTACTACTTTCTGCAATTCAAGAAAGTTTTCGTGAATTCAAGTTCTTGTTTCATAACTCTGTATATATATCTGTATATATATATACTTATCTGTATATAATCTATACTTATAAATGCGAAAGTCACTCACTTAACATTCAGTCATTCATCTCTGTTTCTTAGGCCTGAAATGCGCTCTAAGAAAAGATTTTCGAATATTCAAACTGGGGCTCCACCTGTGGGGGTAAAAAGCACACGTTTACATCTGAAAATTACCTTTTCATCACTATTTCTCTGTACCGCTATATTTTCGAAGGCTGAAATTTTGTATGTAGGTTCTTTTGACTTATGACCTTCTGTTCAAAGTGTGTAAAACGAGGTCAATAAATCTTGTATTCTTACTATCGACAAAATATAAATCCCCATGATAGTTTCAAAGCTACATCTATTCGTAAAATTGATGAATTAAACTCCTTTTGCCCATGGATCATTTCTTGATGAACATGATCTCTAGATTTATTATTCAGGCTTGGTTGTGAGAATCGAAATCTATAATTGAACTTGACAAGGTGTTCAATTTACGGAAATTGTATCTGACAGATCGTTCTAACTGGCAATAACGATATTTCCACTGAAACAATAACTCTGTAATTCCATGAAGTGCTTCATTATTCAGTTTTAAGTGTGGGTGTGCTCACTCCAACTGAAAAGATAAACACAAAACTTCAATTTAGTCGCGATGGAATTGGAATCGCCTTGGTTTTCATGAATAACTCGGAAGTAGCGATTTGAATAAATTATGCTTTCTTTTTATTAACCTAATTACCACTCATCTGTTGATCTTTTGTACAGGAATACCTACGTAATGCTCCTATAAATCGTTTTTTGAATTTGTGTGTAATGAATCCGATAAAAATATTGTACACAACCAACTACTTGAAGTTTTACAGACAGAAACATTCGAAAAAGTATATGACCTTGAGAGTATTGCTGAAAAGTATAGACACACCATACTGAGACTTCCCCCATATTTTGTGTTTTCAATCCCATCTAGTTGATTTTGGGGAAAATTGAAAGAAAGCATCAGGCGTAAAAATAATTTCCCAAAATTTGATAAGAATGAAATAGAGCTGGTTAAAGAAGAAGTATTTAATATTACCGAAGAAGACTGGCAGAAAAGGATTAAGAAAGTAATTTTAGTTTAAAAAGACCATATATGGAGATTGTACACTTCCATATTAATGGTGAAAATACATTCATTATTGATTTAAATGACGACAGTGATAGTGAAACAGATAAAATGAAAGAGGAATTATCAGAAGCTTTCGAAGAAAGTTAGTGAAGTGTTTTTGAAGCGATGGATTGTATATTATATGTGAGTAAGTAGTATTCAGAAGTATTTTCAATCATCACTCCATTATTTGAATCCCTAATTTCCCACTCATCTATGTAAACGAAATATGTATTGAATTTCATTAGTTCGGACTTCCATTGTCTGATATTTTATAAAATGATATGAAATCCCTGAAATAACTAAAAAGAAGAATTAAAAAATTAAAGAAGAAGGTCAAAAATGAATAGCTGAAAAACAATTATACTAACTAAGCTAAAACCTGAAATGAAATATAGTGAAGTAAAATACAAGTAAAAATGAAACAAATTGAAAAAAATATAAATAAAATAAAAATTAATAGTTAAGTGATTCCAAGCTAAGTTAATTCACGACGTTTCGATTGTTAGTATCCACAATCGTGTTAGTATCCACATCGAATCCCGAGCTCTGATTCAAAAGACGCTTATTTGGATTAAATTGAATAAAAACAGAGAAAACTTTTAAAATAACATACATAATGATGAAATGTATGAGGTTTATATCGTTTAATTTAAAAAATGTAGTTCTTTAATACATATTTAACAACCTAGTTATCGTTATGGTTTCCTATCTAACCTTGCACTGTGGATTCAAGGATAAAAAATAATCGCAATGCACCACTTCTATTTAAGGTATTTTCAGTGGAAATATGAAGTTTCTGTTATTTTTGTAGCCTAACTTAAGATATCTAAATCTGAGTGTTAATAGAGACTATAGAAATATAATAGAATATTACGTACCTAGTAGGATAAGAAGTCTATTACCCACAAGCGAAAACTTGTAACCACGAGGCGTCAGCCGAGTGCGATAATTCACGAGTGGATGTAATTGGCCATATGGTGCATACTATACTTTTTCTATGACTAACTATACAAAGAAATGGTTAAATATTTATTTGTTTGAGATTATCGCTCCGGATAATAAACTCATTCGGTCAGTCAGAACTGACACGCACTTCCGCTAAGCTACTCTGGCGATTACCAATGTGATGTCTGATTGTGATATGAGTAGTAAACATAATTCATATTGACTTTGTGAGCGAAAAAATATATTTGAAGAGTTTTAAATAGTATAATAATGTTAAATGTAAGTGGGAACAGGTGTTTTTTTGTCTGTAAAATATTTTCAAATCGTTTTGCTTGGCTGTTATAGTTGATAGTAATAGACTTTGCTTTAGAGGCGTCTAGCAAAACAAATATGATTGGCTGTTAGCTGGTGAGGTTGAATAATTCAGTTTTAAGCGTTATGTTTTATGTCTTAGTATTTTAAAAATTGTTTTGAAAAGTTAATCAAAAATTAATAGAAGTAAAAAGCGGAGTTGTGTTACCTTTGAAAACAAATATTTGCCATCTGGAGCTTTCTTATTGAATTGATTTATTTGTTCAGTGGAAAGCGTCGACGATTTCTTCGGTTTATAATCATCAGATTTGCGTTTTAGAGAGGCAGGTACTTCTCAGCATGGAGTAAATTGCCTACAATGACGATGGTTTCATAGTTTTGGCTGAATCTTCGAAATAAACGAGAACGTTTTCGGAAAACGAAGTTATGTTTTTCTTTTCTCTTCGACTCATGAAATTTTCGAGGTTTCGTATTTTTCTCTTGATTTTAATGGCAGCAAATTATCCATCGCAATATTTGCTTGCTCGGTAATATCTGGTGGGGTAGCGTAGCACAAATTTCTTGATCGTTATCACTTATTTTGAATTTTTACGAGATACTGAATGACAACTTATAATTAAAACAAATGGTTGTTGAATCACGGATATAACTAGATTCATTACCAACCTATTACCTACCTTCTGTCAAACGCGTAATGATTAGTTTAAAATGGAGGAAGTTTAAAATGGAGGAAGTAGGAAAATGTCGTTTTCGTTTTTTATTCAATGTTAGGTTCTACCTTTTACTAAGTTCGAATATTTGGAAACATTTTAATTAGTTTTGCATCAAAGAAAACACTATAACTTGTTTTAACTGAAATTCTACATCCTCAATCCGAGATAAAACAATGGACTCATGTGATTTTTTTATAGTATTCAGGTGCTAGAAGAACTCCATGCACCAAACTTAAGACCTGAGGATATAATTTTTTTTATTCTCGCACTAGCGTGATTTGAAAAGAATAAAAAGTTAAATTAAATATACCGGGTGACAGCGTGATCATTGTACTTGGTATTTTTCAGTTGTTTTCAAGACAAGCGTATAGATCTTTTCAGGTTCAATCGGAAATGGTCAAAAATTTTGAATGAAGCCTTGTATATTTTTTTAAACCATTTGATAGAATATGATCCTTTGATATGGTGAACTTTAACTTGCTTCAAATATTCGAATATCGTAAGTTTAAGAAACAAACATATCTCTAAATCTAATGAAATGAACTTTAAACGTTCAAGTCAGTCTCGAATATACTTACACAGTGTGTTGAATGGACTGACGCCTATCAGAAAACAACTACTCCCCTGGCTAATACCACGAAGGGCGTTGGGTTATATCCGGCAGGCATTGGATTATACCCGGCAGGCGTCAGTGCAGGAATCTTTACAGAAAATTTCCTGCATATGCAATTGGCAATTGGCACTGACGCCTGTCGGCGTTTACTGCCAGTCTTCAAGCTTAGCCCACTGACTAACAAGAAAATTTCTCTAAATTTCTATGGAGAAACCGGAATATCTATTCTGTCTCAATTTTACTAATGTAACAAGCTTATGCTGTCAGACCCTGAAAAAGGTCGGAAAAGAAATCCTAGAAATCCTGAATCAGTAATGACTAACAGATAGATTCCAATTACCTCTAATGCCCCTGAAATCATTAGTCTGCAGATTTAGAATATAAAGTTAATTAAAAATCAGTTGTCTCTCGGAAATGAAATAAACGATCGTCTTCTGGACCTTTGACCTCTGAAATCTTAAATGTTTCATTCAAGAAAAGTTAGTTGGGTAACAGGATATTTTTTTCTCAAAGAAATAGTTGTTTTCTAGCCAACATTTCGAATTTAATCAAATTCTCCTTCAAACCGGTCGATATCTTAAAACGCGAGTTTCAGAATACATGAGAGACTCCAAGAAACTGAATATCAAAAACTCCACAGCCTTTGTTGAACATGAAAGAGAACATGGAAGTGTTTAACCATATTCGTCTAAGAGACCTTTGTATCTACTTACTGATCCCTATCGGGCTAGCATGACGAATCCAGCAACATTGCAAAAAATACATCGATTTGTAGCTAAATAGTTGCTAATTAATTGCCAAAACAACGATTTTCTTCCTCGTGCCGATCCCTAGAAATCGCAAATATTGTTATCGTGATATAAACGTAGCAAGGTGACTCAATGAATTATATACTTTTCCTTTGATCTCTACAGGAGATTTAGTTACTATTTGGTAGCTAAACCTTGGATGAAGGAAAAAATTCTTAAATATTTTTTTTTAATTTTTTCTGATCTTGCTAACTTGAAACTGGTTTTTCCTGCAATTGAAGATGTTCTAAATTCACCAATAAAATAGTTGATACCCATCGCCCGATTTTTATTTTTTTTTTTCATTTTCCTCATTCTTGCTGGTTTTTCTTGGAATGAAAAGTGTTTTAAATTTGTTGCTCTCCTGGTGAGAAACAAATTTAGAATACTCTGTATTCAAGGAAAGAGCGGTTTAAAGTTAGCAAGAACGAGGAAAATGAAAAAAAAACTTGAGAAAATCGGCCGTTTGGTTTCAACTATTTTGTTGCAAGGTGTATTTGAGTATACTCCTGGTAAGCAACAAATTCAAAAAACACTGTATTCCAGAAAAAACAGTTTTACGATAGCAAGAACAGGGAGAATTTAAAAAAATATTAGAAATCAGCCTATCAAGACCAACTATTTTGATGCTGATTCTCGGGAGAGTGTTTGAGTACCCTCCTGATGAGCAACAAATTTAAAACACTTTTCCTTCCCAGGAAAACCAGTTTCAAGATAGCAAGAACGAGGAAAATGAAAAATAAAATTTATCGGCCGATCGGTTTCAACTATTTTGTTGCTGATACTCAAGATGTATTTGAGTATATTCATGGTGAGCAACAAGTTTGAAATGAGCGGATCAGTATTCTAACAGACAGCAAGACCGCACTAGGGGCTCTGACAAACCCGAAGATGACATCAAAACTGGTCTGGGAATGCCATGAAGAACTGAATGAACTTGCAAACAGGAACAAATTAACTCTGTACTGGGTGCCAGGGCATTCAGGAATCACAGGTAATGATAAAGCTGATGAATGCGCTAGACGCGGATCATCAACTTCATATATAGGACTTGAACCAGCTCTGGGGGTACCAAAATCATTGGTACGAAACCAGATTAGGATATAGACAATAAGAAGCACACAGAGTACTGGACAGAAGTACCTGGCAACAAACACAGTAGAACCTTCATTAGGGAACCGTCCGAGAAAAATACCGAAGAACTACTTCAGTATAGTAGGGATTGGCTCAGAATAATTACAGGGTTACTGTCCACTTAGAGGACACCTGAACAAAATGGGGCTGTACAACGGAGACCTCAGCTGCAGATTATGCAACGAAGGGATAGAAACAGCTCCACACATATTATGCGAATGTGAGGCACTGAATCACAGGAGGCTATATTAACCGTTCCTTCCTTGTACTTTCTTCAAATAGTAACTATTGCAAAAACACACTACCACATCTTTACAAGGAACTGTGTTCATTATTCCGATCTAATGACAATAAATAATAGAGGAAGAACCGACTTCAGTATACCAAAACGCAAAACATGATCTTATGAGAAGGGAATAGAAACAGCTCCACACATCTTATGCGAATATGAAGCACTGAATCACAGGAGGCTATATTAACCGTTCCTTCCTTGTACTTTCTTCAATTAGTAACTTTTGCAAAAAATACTACCACATCATTACAAGGAACTGTGTTCATTATTCCGATCTAATGACAATAAATAATAGAGGAAGAACCAAAACGCAAAACATGATCTTATGAGAAGGGACCCCACTATAAAGCCATTAAGGCATATCAATCACTCCCAACTGAAATAAAAAATACTCAGTACCTGAGAAAATTCAATGAATTCTATTGTAACCCTGTCACTGTACATATATTTTAATGCATTGTTTTATAACCCCTGACGTGCTATGTCCTCAGTTGATTTTATGGCAATGAAGAATATTATTATTATTATTATTACTTGTAAACATTTTTTTGACTCAGAGTACAAACACCGTATGCCACTGTCAAGATTTCAAGATTTTCTCGTATCGAACATATGTACCAACATAAAAAGGTAAAAACAAGGTCAATCGAAATTTTTGAACAGCTCACGTATTTTTGTCAGAAAACAGTTATTTCCAAAAGTTAGTATGTACTATTGATCACCCTGTAATAACAAAATAGATAATGTAGTATTCTCCGAAGATCATCGCCCATAACATTTTTGAATGCCACTTCCGAGTATGGTTGTTATGTTTGATCTGAAGCATTTCCACTGAATTTATACGTCTGGCTAAACCCACTCTATTGTTCGCCTCTCGAAAAGCGGAATTTTTCCTCGTATCGTGCACCTCCCACTTCTCGGAAACTCCATCGTAAATTAGGACACTCAAGGAGTTGGCAACGAGGAGAAGGATTCGAGGAAGTTCTACTTTTCCAATGTACGCCAATGAAATGGTGGATTTGTTTGCGTAGACTTCGAATGACCAGCGATTTTTTCTCATATGAATTACCATTTATGATGAATGACGTTGAACGAATGGGGGAAAACTTCTATAGGAATATGATGGAGAAAATGGTCGAAATTGAGTGGTTTTCTGATGCTTGACGATTTTGAATATCATTCTAGATCGAAGTTGCTAATAATGAATAATTATTATTGCTCTATTGGAGAATCAGGGTATCGATATCAAAAAGATTGGTATCCTCAACTTCCATTTCGAAAATATAACTAGGAACTTACCGAATGTCTTAGTATTGAGTATTTAAATTTCAAGAAAGAGTTGTTGAAATTATCTCTAGTTAACTGCGAGTTTTATAGCTTGGAAGGATATCAGTTAATAGAAAGCGATTTTAATTCAATAATAGCATTTGTTTGACATTCCATACTTTCATATATTGTGACAAATTATTAAGTTAACTATCTTAAACAAATTCATCTCCAACAATATTTCACTTGCCACAAACTAATTTATAACAACACTCAACAACTAACGCTTAATTTATTTTCACTATTTGAATTTCTTCTTTAGCCGCTCAATTCACTTTCTGAACTGCCCTCTTGGATTGGAAAGACGGCTTATATCGGTAACGGTTCTTTCTAGAATTCTGTAGTCGGTTCGGTACTAGAATTTTACCGGCAATTCCCGACTGCATTCTTTCACGGTGATGTCATGTGCTTGTTCCAGGCATCAGATTCGTTACAATATTATATTCGAATACTTTCACACGGAGTCCGAAGATACCCCAGGAAATACAGAAATTATTATTATCATTATTTTCATATTAGTTCTTTGGTTAACGAATACCTGCCATCCAAATACAAAAAAAATTAAGTTTCAATCATCGCGTCCTAGTCACACTATTGTTAAGTCACAATTCATATTCACAATAAGATGATTAGCAGTCGTCTGTCAGTCAGTCAGAAAGATCAAAAGGTTTCGTTGTTCTGTCTCTGTGTTTGTAAAGTATAGTGTAAACGGTCGGCGACAACAACAAGCAACTATCAGATATAACGTATCTGTAATTTGTTTTCTGTTTGAAAATTCTTGGATCCCAGTACATTTAACAAGTTCTCAAATTCATGTTTGGACATTCTTAGAAAATCACGAA
Organism: Leptinotarsa texana; assembly: GCA_015342105.1. Taxonomy (NCBI): domain Eukaryota; kingdom Metazoa; phylum Arthropoda; class Insecta; order Coleoptera; family Chrysomelidae; genus Leptinotarsa; species Leptinotarsa texana. Next base: position 3,087 of record WOGN01000844.1, on the reverse strand, counting down.
ACGATTATCTCAGTTCCAGTCATTCCTACATCATTATATGTCAAATCTGCCGTTATTTGATAAGCTATTAAGCTACTTGAATTCTGTAATTTTTTACCATTTTTCATCGACAGTATAACTTCATTTAATAGAAAAATTCCAAAGGCAATTGCATTGCACCTAGCCTTTGTTTTTAACGATGTCAATACTAGCCTCAAAGAGAATATTGAATGCTTTGTTAGTTAGTCTTCAATCAAGAACGATATCAACAATAATTTCTGAATCTAAAATAAATTAAATGTATTCACAGTTGAAAACACCCTGCAGATAAACCACATTATATACCCAAATAATTCTGTAAAATCAATAATCATAAGGCATCATCAACTTTCTAATGTGACGAAAACTTTGAATACAAATGGAACAAATAAATATATCCCATGACTACGTGTCTTTATTAGTTGCATTAAAAAACAAATCCTAAAAGTAATCCTTGCTGAGCATCTGCCTTTCAAGTTTCTTACTTCCCTTTCAAAGATCGCCGTGTCAATTTTGAGTTGACAAATTATCAAATTATCTATCTTTTATTTACATAGTTCGTTTGTTTTAGAAATTATCGCATCGTTTTCAATTTCAAACATTCAAATCGCTTGTCATTGAAATTATCCAATCTATAACTTTGCGGATGGTTAGCCAGCCGTTGAAATATCAACAATGAAGTTGTTTACTATTTGTCCGAAAATTAATTCACATTTTACAACATAATTCAGTCGTTTGTAGGGCAATTGTTGCAATGCAGTTTCAGTTCAGATCATAATTACCCAGAATTTTCATATTCAAATCAGGTTTCTTCAGAAAATGAAATTTTGAATTATTAATGTTCTTTTCGAATGTCATAGTTGAATAGACCCAGTGATGTTTTTTTCCGGTGCTGTAAGGCTGTGAATGTCAACTGTTCTGCTTGAAAATGGCAATGAAAAGATTTTTTATAGAATTTTAAACGATGCCAGAATAAGAATGAAAATGAAATTTAAGATTTTCGGTTCTTTCGAACATATCCGAAAGCAACCGACATTTTTTAAATTCAAAACGTCAGAACATGTAACATCTATTGTTGTCGAATTTCACTGAAGTCCAAATATTTTTTTAAATTGGCAATTGAGGAAAACTTTTGAGAAACAGAAGAAACCACTTTTCCTTTAACTATACCAATATAACTATATTTTAAAGAACACATTTTGGATAATACATAAATAGGCTCTCTCAACAAAGGTCTTATGGTCGTAGTATTCACATTGAAGTTCAAACCAATCATTCAATAATTCGGGGGTGGAGAAGTGCCCTTTCCCCTCGTAGGTGCCATTTATTGAATCAACAGAAATCTCAGATTACTAAAATCAAAAATAGATAAGATCTCCGTTGCGAAGTCAAGGTTAGACATCAAGCTCCGAATGAGAAACCGCTCTCTCTCTCTCTGTAGCTGTCATTAGAGTCAGGTAACTATGAGTAGATGACAATAGAACTCTACAGCTGAAAGTTAATCTATTATTTGAAGGTTGGGAATAATTTGCGGCGATATATTAAACATGATAGTGTGCTCGCTTGACGACCTAGGCGGAGCATCAAAGTAACGTTTGTTCTGAGAGGTTTCGAAAAAAAAATTATCTTTCAATTCCTGGGTGTGAAATTACAAATTTATTACTGCAGTCTTAGTCAAAGGAAGAATTAGAGGCCCACAAGTCACAAAGATCAGAACGCATTCATCCAGTAATGATGTAAAAAGGACCAGAACTTCTATTTCAAAAATTGTTTGCATTGAGAACATTAGAAAAACTATTCGACAAGCGTATTAGGAAGTTGTATCTGGCTTTCAAGTGAGCGTTCCCTTGAGGTCTGAGAACAGGGAAATTCGCTGGGGGTCAGACCTGGAGAATACGGTGGATGGAGAAGCAACTCGAAGCCCATTTCAAGCAATTTTGCTATCGTTTATATTGCAGCCCTTTCTTTTTCTCCAAATAAGATTCCTTCTCTAGATAGTCGATGAATAAAGCACAATAACTCGCAAACTTATGAGTAGAATCTCATGAAATGTTGAAGGTTAGTACTAACTGAAAAAGTGGTGAATGCAATAAGACTAACGCCATCTATGTGCTAGGTCCGAGACTTTTTAACACATGTAGTAACACCAAGGATGCATTCCACTATAAGTCTTTATAATCAATCATCGGATCGTCGATGAAAAGAGAACTCCACGATACTAAAACTACAGGTGGATAGGCTGCACACCTAGAGAAAGGTTGCTGTGTCAAGTTGAAATAATTTATAGGTACCTAGATATTCTACTTTAAAAAAGGAAAATTATCTTTATACAGCATCAATTAAAGCAAAATATAAATTATAGTTCAATACCACCTCCACAAGCAACATAAACAACAGTTGTTTTGTTAGTTATTTATATAGAGGAAGATAGGTTAGGTGCACAAAATGTCATTTGACACAGAAAGTCTCGGAACTCGGGACATGAGTTGTTTTAGAGATCTTTTATGAAAACTACTTGATTTTCGTCAGGAGGAACATTCCCCATTACATTTGTCAAGTTAATTTTGCTTTGAGGCATCTATTATTAAAGTTATAAGTCATCTGCAAGTAAGAGACACCAAAAGATTTGCTAACACCAGAGTGAGACCTTGAGGAACTCCTGATGTGGCATATGACTTTTTAGATTAGATTAGATTAATATGGGGCTCTGTGCTGAACAGCCACCACACTGCGACCTTTGCAGATCTATTGTGTATGCCCTCATGTATGCTAGAGTTTCCTTGTCTAGGTCCGTCCTTGTAACTAGACTCCATAGGCCAGACCTCAAGTTCCCCATATATTGAGCGGGTTGTGGTTTTTCCTCCCCTGATGTTGCAAATCTTATTCTTGACAGACCTTCGCAATAGCATAGTATGTGTACGGAGGTTTCCTCATCCTTTTGGCGAAACCCGCATAGGGCTGTGTCTGCCAGTTCATATGTTTGTTGAGTCTACAGTGTCTCGTCAATAGCCCGACCAGAAATCTAGGTGATCGCCTGTTCAGACTTAGTAGGTACTCCGTGAATTTTGG
>WOGN01000843.1:0-15922 GCA_015342105.1 Leptinotarsa texana | reverse complement strand
ACAAGAACGAATCATTTGGTTTATGACATCATAATAAAAATGGTAATACTAAGCCGAACAACTATAAATACAGTGTATGAAAGGTTGATCTCTCACATTTCAACGGTGAAAATATTCAATTAAATGACTTTTTTGTGAGATGAAATCATTTTTGACAAAAAGTAACCGGTGTCCCTTGTTTATGTTGGATGAGAAAGGTTGGAGTTTTCTTAAGATCTTAAAGACGTTTGAATTCAACAATGCATTCGTGGTGTAGCACCACTGATATATATCTACCCCAGATCCAAATAACTCTGATGTTTGATCACGAATGTTTTGATTTTGGGCTCTGGTTTCAAATGAATTATTGTTAATCTTAGCTACTATTATTGAACGAAGTTATAGATTTTACTAAGAAATTAAATCATGTCATGAATGAGGTACAAAATTGACCGATGTGAATCAAATGTCATTTTCAATTTTTTTTGTCCCAACTAGTTTTTTCGTCACTAGGAACTCTTTCCAGGGGTCGTACCGTTCAATGTGACATTTCAGGAATCATGCCTTTCAATAAAAATCCATTAGTAATGCATATATGTGAATATAATCGTGAAAAAGTCTTCATTACGAATGCTTTTTCCGTGTTTAAAGTGCCTTCTTCTACTCCCGTTCGCTAGATTAAAGAAGAAATACAGTCACCCTGTTGAGGTGAGGTTCTGGAAAGGCGATTAATATTCGATAAATAGTTGATGTTTATTTCTATATTAATCTATGGATCATTTCAATTTGGCATGCGTACCATTAACAATGTTATACTAGTGAATTAACGAGAACTTAAATAGGTATGATCATAAAAATTAAATCGAAGGATATTCGATTGCCTACGAAAATAACTGATACTGTCTGCATTTAGTCTTGAAGTGAATATATTCTTGTTCTAGTGAATTTGGTTTACTATTTGAATTTATATTTTTTTCCATGCCTCTTAAAAATATATCTCATGCTCATGCTAGAAAACCCATTTGAATCGTTCGCTACTTCTACTTGATATGAATATATATTTGAAATTAATTGTCCATTCAACGTACAACTCCAATTTGCATCTTCGAAACGATAAGTTTCGATAAATTCATTTTAGTTCCATACTTGTATTCAGAGTTTGAGATCTTAATGTCTGTCTGTAAATATCTACTCTAACAGTGTTGTTATAGAGATTTTCTGGAGAATGTACATTAGATAATAAAAATCGTGCACTTTTCTATGGTTGCCTGCACTTGTACAAATTAAGTGAGATTTTGAGTAATGCACATGCGCTCCATTCTGAGGAGAGAGTAGCGCAAGCGCAAAGCTCTGTAGCAGTATTTTTTGGGCACGAGCGCAATTGTAAAAGCTCAAACAACACAGGACATGAAATGGGAATAAGGAATGAAGGGAATACAAAACTCCTTACATTAACAAAAAAATATATATTCTTGCTGCTAAAGTGTATTTTTGTGAGCTAAGGAGTGTGGCAATGTGTGTGTACTCTTAATATTTTGGATATGTATAGGGCGCAAATTATTAAATTTACCAAAAAGATTAGGATATAGCGTAGCCAATTGAGGAAAGTGGCTATAAACTGTAATCCCGTATGGACGTGCTTTTGCTTATTACTATTGCTTTAGACGATTCTTGTCAGAACTAAAAAAAAAAACGCATGCGTGGTAGATTACTTTGAAGGTTTTACATGTCGTGTATGTTTAACAGTCAGTTATTCCGATCAGCTGTTAATTGTTTGAGTAGCCCTATCAACGGTAGAAATTCTTCTGTATACTTGTAGTTAATAAATAATATGTTGGCTGTATATTATGTTTTCATTTTCTTACATTTTTGTGACATAATGTAGTACAAAAAATATTTTCCTTGTGATAACACTAATTAAACGTGTTTTTTCACCTGTTACGTTAAAATTTTCATTCTCAAATATTTTTAGACATAGTGTTTCTCCAGGAATATGAATCTATTGTGTATTTACATTTTATGTTGACTAATATAATGACAATCTCACTGATAGATGATTCTCACTGAGGATGATAATAGACAATATCGAAATCTTATGATGATGTGTGTTATAACAGTACGTTTCTGTATGCTCTGTCACGAAAACATAGATAATACTAATGAATTTTCTGAAGCCACAAATGTGCCATGGGCTCTTATTAATGAATCCTCATATTGGAGAGCTTAACAATCAAATGTTGCTTTTTCTTCAGTCCACACCGCACTGTTGAAGGCGAATAAGCCAGAGATACTACAGACAAGTATTGTCTGCGCGTTTCACAATTCACTATTTGAAATTACTCCTATCAGAAGTGAAGTGAACTACTTGATCATCACCTTTTTGATACAAATTTAGTTATTCTTCTACTTATTATTTCAAGGTTTTATTATTCTCATATCAATCGTCCACTCGCTGAATCTTACATTTCTCATTTTTTATTTCTTTGTTCAGCATTGGTATTCATACAGAAGATTTTCATGAAGGAATATGGGAGGGTTCTGACAAAATCGTTAATACGATGCAGACCTAAATACCTTCCTGAATTTTCTATTCATCTATTATACCAACATCAGCAGTCATAAACATAGCTGTCGGACCCTAAACTTGAATAATGGGATGGAATTTAGGATTTTTAAAACAGGCAAGATTACTCGCATGCTCTTTACATAATATATACACTACACACGTTAAAGAGATCGCTTACGTTTATACCGGGTGTATAATCGTACATTTCGACATATAAAATGAAAGTGTGGCTAGTTTATAGTTGAATACACTTATGGGTACTCCTCATTTACATATAAATGGTTCTACAGTTCAGTCCCTCCCTTGTGAGTAACCCTAAGACTAAACAGGAATGGACATTTGAGGCATTAATTTCAGTTTACTCGATTACGACTTAATACGTTTTACACGAATCTTCACGACATACATGTTCTGTTGGGTTCAAATCCGGGTAGCATGCTGACCACTAAAACGAAGGTCCATTGCTCATGAATCCAGTTGAGATATTTTTGTTGTAAAAATGTATTTAATCAAGATCTTGACTTATGACATCGATAGCACATCATGTACTTGTAGCAAGCTTGCTTTCAAAATCAACAAGATGAACTTACAAGTCCATTGTAGCTTATAGTGAAACCAGCAGTGTTGGAAATACGATCCGTTATATATAAATAAGGGAAACAACTTCTTACCTGCTTGGCAAAACTAATTTTATGGAGTAGATACTTTTAACGACAAGTGAAAATTTCAATTGGTACTTGTTACATATTATTTTGTAAAATTTCTTTCGTATTGTGAGCTGCGTAAGTGGTCGAAGAACAAAAAATTTACGAAGGAATGTTTCCTTCTGAAAAATAGAGCAATCTGCTATTTACCTTGCTATTCACTTATTACATGCCACAAAATGTGTATGTAACATTTCCACTACCCATTTTTTGTAAAAACTATCATAACTGTACGAGTATCATAATCACAATTAAAATACAAAAGGAATATTTGTTACTCAGTGACATTTTAAGTTTTTGCAAACATTTTTCAGTTCAAAATTGTAAACGGACTCTACTGAGACTTCAAAATTATTTTTCGTTCATACAAATTAGGTATCTTCACTATAAATACTATGGTTGATTCCCTCTTGACAAAATGTTTTTTTCTCATTACATTTTCCGAAGTTGAAATACTTTTTCATTTAGTTCGAATGATTGGCAAACACGGGTTTGCTTCGCTCATACTCGTATTTATGTCTAGTGAACCCCTTTCCTTGGCATTTAAGCAATTGAAAATAGAATCAAAGTTGTTTTGATTATAAAATAGTACACACACGAGTAATTGGAATTTCTACTAGCTTCTAACGAGGCTTCAGTCTACTTTCTGCCGGTGGAAAAATCCACATTTTTCTTGGCACTAGATCTAAGTAGAATCGAAGACTGCTCTAAAATTCGTACCTTATCATAAATCAGGTAGACACCTTTATAGTTAACCAATTGCTCATCAGAAGGAAGAATTTATGTGAGGAATGATGTATTGTATTCTTGGTAGTAAGTATATCAACGGATTTTATATTATTATATTATGGAGTTATTGAAATTTTAAGATAGACAAATGGAAATTCTTTCAAAAGTTTCTATCTCATTTGACTAAGTGACCTTTAAGTTATTATTTCACATTTTGAAGATCGTCAAATGTACTAGCAGATAATTATTATAGCACCATATGAGCAGTGCAAGTGAATTATATCGCTATGTTTATTTAGAAAAACAATTTTGGATCTTTTTTTCCACCAAGAATTTGTTCTCCAAAATAAAGATGAGTTAGAATTTCTTGAGCTGAACCTCGAAGCGATAAACTAAATTTGTCGCGTACCTATACTTATGTCATACTTAAATTTAAAGGTAATCAAACAGCTAAGTCAATCGAATACATATCTATAAAATATAAGTTTTCAGCCTTCCTCCGATGGTCTAGATCTAGACCGAGATTATTTGTGATGTTTGAGTCTCTAGGCGGTAGATTTACTACAAAAGTAAAAATGACAGTGGCTAATCATTGGCAACCGATCCATGTAGTGCTTTTCGAATTAGTGTACGTGTATATTTTTCTCAAATGCTTTTGTCTTTTGTAGTCTCCTCTGTATTTTCCCGATTATTTCTATAGTTACTGAACACTGTCTACACTATCTAGAAGCAGGAGAGTCTGAGACTCTCCTGCTTCTAGATCGCAATATTTCAATTAAATTAAAAATTAAAAATCTTATGAATTCGGAAAAAATATCTGTAATTGAAATTTCATTTGTGTGATTTGTAGAAATATTACGTAGAACGTAAAAAGTAAATGGCTGCTGGACAATTTAATGAAGTTCGATAAATAAGAAATAGAGTGTATACAACGCACGTGTATACGAAACTTAGTATCTTAAAAAACTTAACATTTTCTGTGATTGTTTTTTTCAATAAAAATTTAATATTGTGTATGATTCCAAATTTATACCAATAAAAACACTGTTTAATATTAGTTTTGTTCTTAACTGTTAAACAATCCCTTTAATATTTTCGTATATTAATTCATTTATTTGACGACCATTATTATGTAATTCCGGAAAGGTGCCAAAATTTCTTTCCAGAAAAACCGTCAAATGTATATAAAATATCTCGCTATGTGATTAGTTTGAAAATTAATAATAGCTGAATATATATTTAAAGTGAACACATGTAAGACAGCAAAATTGACAAACTTATGTCTATTAAAAGATTTACAAAAATAATTATATCGAAATATGAATAAAAATTTGACTTGATAAATTAGTAGATTGAATTGCTTCGACACTTTGAATGAATAACTTTGCCTGATTCAGATTTTCTTGGAATATACGGGGTGTTTTTTGGGTAGTTAAGAATTGATTATTTGGTCATTAGTTTCTTTGTGAACAGCTGTTCACACAGCAGCAATTGGTGTCTTCAGAATACTTACCACGGCTGTTATGAAGCCATGAAAACCATATAGAAACCCACATACTTTTTGCCAGCTAGGCAGGACTAGAACACAGAGTAGAGAATCATAGTGAAGAATGCGAAACAAGACGAACAAAATTAAAATGATTGGTTTGTTTTGCTCATCACTACGGCTATTTTCCATTTTTATTCTTTCCATGATAAATCTATTACCAAAATGTAATGTTCATCAAACTGGTCAGATAAATCTGATCAGCTTCTTGTTTTGAGTTAACAGGTTTGAGCGACCAACTACAATCTTCCGAATCTTCTAAAAATCAGTAATTCTCTCTCTACTAATTCAATCTTAGTAGACCGGTGCTTTTTTTCTCCATTTCTTCCAAATCTACGGAGAACACTGCAGACTCACGGGTGAACGTATTACGTTTTTCCTTATCGTTTCATAACATCTATTTTAACATTCTTGTGTCCTGCACTAATTTGTTCAGATCATTTCTTGAATATTGTTATATTCTAGAATAATTTTGGTAATTGTTTGGCTTTTGTAACCACGTGCATAATATAAGACAAGACAACCTATCTCTGTCCCTTTGTTGGATTATCTACAGCTTTAAACAATGTTATATAGTTATCAGGAGCGTATTTATTTCAGGGTATATTTTTTCAGTATTCTTTATATTATCCATTGACTTTCTTTCCTGGTACAGTACCAATAATTTTTGTACCTCCACAAATAATTCAGGTTTCTTTGTGTATATGTCAATAATTTCCCAATATTCTTGGTTTTTTATTGACCCCAAACTGTCTCAGGGATATGTATGGAACCGTGTTAGGAATCACACGTTGAAAGGTAAGACCCCGTAAGTCCTTAGCTCGCACAAGTTCTCAACTTTTGAGAGTTGTCGTTCGTATGGGGGCGACAGCTGATTAAAGGAAAAACAGATTTTACAGAGATTTACAGATTCTGCCAGCCTATCACGTTTTCATATCCTACGGTTCATGTATATCCTGGCGGCACATGCTATAGAAACAAACTAGTCTTTTCCATGAACCTTCCATTTGAAGGCAAGGTACAAAAGTAATAAAAATATGCTTTAAGGGACATTGATGATATTCAAAACCAAAACGGCCGATCGTATTCTAGTTTCACTTCACCTTTTGAATTGTATCCAACTTTCAACTGATGATAATTGGGTATTCCATACAATACTTTACAATATTTTTCGGGCGAATTAGAATTACAATCAATAATTCATTTTGAGATGAATTAAGTTAAGAGTATCAGTCCAGTTCTCTATGGCATCTAGCTGGCATCTGGTTTGACTAGGCCAGTAAGTTTTACCACTGAAGGTAGGTTAACCATTGCCATAAGACTTGATTCAACACTTTCACCCACCATTCTTTGTTTGCTTTCACACCAATTCCAAACACCTCGGCATATTTGTACTTCGGGGGTGAAAAATGCTCTTCTTTTCAGAAGTTCGACCAAAAAAGACTATGAGTTACATGAGTGGGCTTTTATATCTGGTGCATGCTTATATGCATGCAAGTTTTTCCATTCTGTAGAATATGGCGTATCAAGAATCGCACAGACATACCCGGGAATTTACTATTTTTTCCAAATCTTGAAATCCTTTAGTATCCAATATAACCTCATTCTTCAAAAGTTGTAAAATACCTATGACCTGTGTAAATATATTTCAATAAAATTTTGAAGTTCTTCATGGCGGCAGCAGGAGGATCAAATTCTCGGCTTGAATGGATTCCTTTACACTTGCATAGTAGTGCTCTGAAGCACTCCCTAGAAATTAAAAATTTGCTCAATATTGTAATGTAAGATTTTATCAGTTTGTTTGGTTGAGATGTTATGAACTATATAAGTGTCCATCTGGCTTCATTATTTTTGAAAAACAATCTGTTGTGTAAGAACTGGGTAAGCAGCGAACTCTCCAAATTTTTAGACGATTGAATCTTGCAGACGTGTAACGTCAATTTTCTTGACTTCAGAAAAAGCATATGTATGGTAGAAAAATATTCCAGTGTTTTTTTATTACTTTTTGAACAGCCCCTATACATTGATTGGATACTCTTGAGTTCTGGTATAGGTAAGTTGTGTCCAAGTCAGCGTGCCAAATTAAAATGTAGAGGTCGTGAGCTGAATAAGTATTAGGAAAGTGGCATTCCTAGACTAATGAAAAACAAAAACATATCACGTCCCTCCTAAAAAAATTACACCAGATTTGTTCTGACTTACATTCAAAGTGAGCTGTCGTAAGGAAAAGTATAAAAATTATTAACAGAAAATCGGTAATCACTTCACAAGAAACGTCAAACACATTCAAATATACCCCGTAATATCTGTAAGCGCAACTGAATCAAGTGAAATATACATTTATACTTTTTTTTCATATCAATATTTTCCTCATTACAATCCGCAATTTCACTTTACAGCATTCAGCATAATAGGTACAATGTAATTGGACTTTTGCAAATAAAAACCCGACTAAGCATAAGTGTTATAAATATTAATTTGCTCGATGCGTGGCATCCAATTATTCCAAGAGAACGAATACATCAATACATTTCTCTGCGTTAAGATAAAATTTTCGTTTTGGACCATATTATACATACTATGTACATTGTACATAATTTTCTCTCAGTGGAGCACACTCTCGATTTTGTGCATGCTCGTGTTCGATAGGTGGTTCGTCCTCCAATAGTAGGCCCTGCACGTTGCTATGCGGCCGTACATCGCCTGTCTATCTCACTTTTTCTATCTCGTATCTCTTTGCTCAGTTGTTCCTATGTTGCCAGCTTAATTCAATCGCATGTCTGCGAATTTTGTTTCTACTGACTGTTCTACATTTGCTACAAAGTTTTAGTTGGAAACATGACTTTTCTCATTTCAATGTTTTTATTTGAGAAATGGAATCGATTATTTTATGTAGTTCAACATTTTCTTCACACTTTTTTCCGTAATTTTTCGGTAGTAGGTAAAGAAATTGGTATCTAATATATAAGTAGCTCATTACGCTGTCCTCTTTTCTAATTTTTGACAGTACGATTTGAAATTTTGTTGGCTCTCGATGTATATGATCAAATACAATGTTATGTTAATGACCTATTTTGTGTTGCTTTGGCAACGCTGTTTAATAGTGCTGGAACAGCGATCCGAGGGAATATACAGCTCACTCATACACAGTTCGTATTTGCCGAAATAAAACCGAACCGAATTCAATCTTTGGGTACCATCACAGGGTAGTATCAGTTGTTTTTCTGACATAAGGTATTTTGTAGGTGAATATATTACATGCATCGGTAGCATATTGGTAGATTAGAAAACTGAATTTTGAAGTTTAATAGTTTCGCAGTTTGTTTTTTTAATGAAACCTTAATTTCATGGACACTATTTGTTCAATTCATTCTTATGATTTTTCAATAATGAGTCGTTCAAAAACCGGTATTTTCTGAGGAACTATAAATACATTATTAATTTGAATTGAATTTTCTTAAGTAAACTTGAACATTCGCAAGAAAAATCCACCCTAGTTCAACTGAACATGAGGCATCGGAAATCACTGAAAATGAATGGACATTAATAACAATTGCCATTCAGTTAATTTGTATATAGGAAACGTTAGAACTAGAAAAACAGCAACAAACAGAATTAAGCGTAATACATGGTAATAATTGAACAATTTAAATTGTTGGATACTGTTTCAAATTTTCAACAAAAAACAGTTCGAGGCTTTCAAAACTAAGCATGAATTGTTGAAATTTATGGTTCAGTTTTCCTATTCCTTATTCAATTGTTTGAAGTGCCATATAAAAATAGTTTGAAATATAATGATGGCCCTCAATAAGTGCGGAGAAAATACGGAAAACGGTTCAGTTTGTGGCTTAGGCATTTCTTCAATGATAGATTTCTTGTGTCTGTTTTTGTTATCAACTATATCCCTATATTCTTTATTTTACTTAAGTCACATCTGATGTTTTTTGAACAAGGCGGTTCCTGATTTTCTACCTTTTAGATAATAATTTTGAAAAATTGTGGTTTTCTCACAAATATTTTGTTTTTTGACCACGTACATGGAATAATCATTTTTTCAACTGAAAACCTACTAAGTGTACTAGTCAGTAACAACAACTTTCTAGTCATGATTCTTTTGATATATACATATTACAAACCAACTAATTTGAATTAGAGTAGTTGGAGTCGTTTAATGTCAGCAATTTGTATAGGGGATAATATTTAGTTTTAAAATTAGAGTTACTTCCTCATATTGAAGTTAAATGATTTATTATTTTCAGATTTGTCTTTCTGATTTTTGAATAACTGATTATTTATTCATTAGGAATCTTCTAACCCAAGTAAAATTCGATAACAGAGTTATTTTCTCCCATCTTCCAATATGCGATATTTGAGTTTTTCAATGTCTCAAATATAAGTCGTATGATTGTTTTTGCTTTAAGTAGGTTTTTTTGAGAGAAACTATTATTTCCACGGTGGATATTGATATATAATAACTATTTACTGTGGTTTAGTTTTGAGGATTGTGAAGTCCACACGAATCATTACTATGGGTTTCATTGACCAACAGAAACCAAGATTGGTTGCTAATCACAATCTATCACCATCTATACAAAATTTGTTTCCATGCAAGCAGTCCTAATTGGGGTGAAACTAAAGTCCAAATAGAAAGCACAGAAAGACAGCGATTTCTTATTTGGCTCCGCAGTAGACCACCGCGGAGATGTTTGTTTGCGTTGGTTAAGCAAGACGTCAGTCTCCTCCATAGATGTCGCCTTCATAAGGGTAGATATCCATGCTTACCTGTAACCATGATCTAGTTGAATCACATTAGATGAAATCCATAAAAACATAGAATAACAACAGTGGTCAGAAAACACCATGTTATTTAAAAATGTAGAAAATCCATCATCAGGAAGAACACCAGTTATGCTAGTGTCATTACTACACCAAAGGTTTCAAACACTGCATCACAAGTCAATCTCTATACTTCAGTTTCTTAAAGGAGTAAGTTAGTATTGTGGCTGTCAAGAAACTAACCCTCTCCCCCTAATAAAACTAATAACTTCCAATCTTGAGACTGGTTTATTATATATCATGATGTTTGGAATCTTTTTCGACCCCTTCACGATCTATAAAATCTCAATACCTATACATTACCATCAAACAAAACAGGTACGACCTTGAATCTTCTGTGAATTCCCTGTTTTCTATCTTATCTATTGTTGAAAGACATAAGAGGTCATCCGTTAACTCATTGTTGAAGAAACCTTTCTTCAGTACTATAAAAAAAATGAAAATTGTCACACAGATTGGCGATCTTTTCAAAAAATGAAATATGAACCTTGTATTAATTGATAACTGGCTTAATATAATAGGAAAAAGGGAAAATATTAGTCACAACCAAATTATAGTTCTCATATGTAATTATCTTTTGAAAATAAAACTTTTTTATTTTATTGAAAGTTCTATATTTAGAAATGCTTATTGTTGTCTATGAAAAAGCAACTCATTTTATGGGAATAATAACTTTTTTCATATTTACCCATTCATCTACCTCAATAACACTAATTATGTAATTGAAGGTAGGGATAATTAATTCTAGTTTTATTTATCCTACCTCAATATCTGAAAATTGAGGTTTTTAAATAATTCAAATAAATTTTGACCCATATTCCATTGATTACCTTTGAAGTGAGATATTTGAAATCGAAGTAAAATCAAAATTCACAAAGAGCTGCGTTTACAATCACGAATTACTATTCTACTTCATAATTGAAACAGCAGTTTGAGAAACAGCAATACGAAACATTGTTTCAAAATCTGCCACATTTTGATGTTAACCATATTAGTTTTGGACAAGAGGGGTTTCTCAAATGACTAATTTAAGACATGTTTATATCAAATATGACAACCTAATTGCATGTCTGGAATCAATAAACAAAAGGAGTGTGAATGAGATCTGAGATGGGAATATTATTTTTGCTGATGAGCTTGTGTATAACATTTTATCAATGATCTGATCTCACCAAAATTGCTAAAACTATTTTTTTTACAGCCTATCTCAGAGTGGACTTCATCCAATGTGATAGAATGGATGGCAGCCCTAAATCTCTACACTTATTGTGACGTCTTCAGGTGCAAGGACATCAAAGGAGCAGATCTGATAAATCTCGACAGAGATAAGTTGATTGTGAGTATTGAAATGATGCTTTTGTAATTATTTATTTTGAGTATAGTTTCGTTACTTGCAGAACATGTTTTAAGTTTATTTTTGGTTTATAAGAAAACAATCGTAATATTGAAAAGCAATGCCATATCGATCGCCTTTTTTTAAATAAACATAGAATCAGTCGATACATTATTAGAATGCCTCATTGAGTGATTTCCCGTCTTTCGATGTCAAGTCAGTATTCATCTAAATAAAATGACTGGATAAATTATAAATTTCCCAAACAGGATTGTATTCTTCAACTCGTGTTTGATTTTTGATAATTTATTTTGATGAATTTGTATAGATCATCTTGGAAGCATCAGAGCTGTCAAAAAAGTTTTTGTCTGTCTCTCCGAGCAGAACTAAGAAAACTCCCGGAAACAGTAAGGGAGAAAGGAGAAAAAATTCTTTCGTTTTTGTTACCTTTATTTCCAATTTAATTAATTCAATATCATTCTCAAAGAAAAAGTAGCTAATTTATTTCTTATATTTCAGGGCATGGGAATAAAAGACGAATTCCATCAGAAGGCTATATTATCCTGCATAGACGAACTTCTCAAAAAACCTGATGATAAACTCTCTATGAGAAGTGAGCACGATGAAACTTTGAACTCCAGCTCAAACTATGCCCACAATTTATCTCAACATAGTTTCAGTTCTTTGGAAAGATGTGATAAATGTAATAAATATCTGAGGGGTCTCTTGCATCAAGGATTCATTTGTCAAGACTGCGGGCTTGTAGCCCATCGAACTTGTGCTGCAACTGGTCTTCCATCTTGCACTCACCGTCCAATGGATGATAGATCCCACTTCATTCAATTCAAATCGTTTTTTGGTCAAGGACTGTGCTGTCAGTTCAAGTTGAGTGATTCTCCAGCTCCTGAGTTGTTGATTAACTGTGCGCTTGAACTAGAAAAGCGTGCAAAAGCCAGTGAGTCCTTAGAATTATATAATTTATATTGTGCTACCCCACCATCTGATCAGCTTCAACTTTTGGTGAAAAGAATTGAAGAGAATTCAAGCAATGTCAATTTATCTGAATTCAGTCCTGTTTGTATTGCCAGTGTTTTTAAGAAATACTTGAGAGAACTACCAGATCCTCTAGTTCCAGTTCAGTGGTACGATAAGTTTTTGGAAGCTTCCAAAAAGAGAAATGATGAAGAATGTACCTCAATTTTGAGGCAATTGGTGGAAGAGTTACCAGACCATCATAAGTCGACGTTGAGATTTATCATGGGCCATTTATGCCGTATTTGTCAACTAGAATATGCAAGAGGAAATAAGAGTCCACCAACTGTTTTAGTACAAGTTATGTGCCACATCTTCCTAAGGCCACCATGGGAACGTGTCATGTGAGTTTATATATTATGTATTCTCCAAAAAAATGATTTTGCAAACTGAATTCTCAACTCAGGCTTCTAGAAGCTGTTGATCAAATAAAAATATAATCTGGCTGCAAAAAGTTGTTTCTAGGTACTGAAAAATACAATATTTCTCTTTATTATTTTGGAGAACTTTGATTTTAATGTATTAATTGAAATTGATTTAATCAGTATCGAGTTGGGTAATGTGTTGTCAACAGTTTCTTCAAATAAATTTTGATTCCTATAGTACCAGAGGAATTACCTCCATTTAATTTTCAAACGAAAGCAACAGGAAAGCTACAAATATCTATTTAGAAATGAAAATATGAAGAATGTATAGAAAGTATATTATTTCTGTGATAAGACGAGAAAACATATTCATCACATCATAAATAAACACATCATTTCCTTTAGAAATATACCAATTATTTTATTGAAGATGAAGTTGAAATTTCTTCTTGAATATGCTTACTATGCAACAGAAAATATTAAAATCAATATATGTCTCTGTCTATTATATTTAAAAATTTGAAAAGTGATAAATTATATTCCTATTTATTGGCTAATCATAAAAATGATAAATAATTGGAACAGCTCTTGTTATTGCTGAAAGAAAAGGCATATTCTAGCATTGCTTGGAATGTGTCTATAAATGTCAATTGCAAAGTAATCAGATTTTGGCTTACTTGGCGATGTACTGTGGAATGTTATATGGAAACATTGAAATGGAAGATTCCCACATTTCTTTTGTGTAAAGATGGAGGAGCAGAAAGCAAAAACCTTTCTTTCCCAAAAGTTTAATATTTTTGAAGAGAGACAATGGCACATTTATATTGGTGATACATTAATTTATCAGATATAACCCAATTGAAAACTTGAGACAAAGTCTATTCTACAATTTAAGATAAGGCAAAATCTTCAATTGAGTACAGATAGATTAGATATGAGTGACACATGAATTAAAATTTTATAAAACTAGGTAAAAATCCACTTAAAGATTTGTACTAATTCAAATATTTTCTTTTTTCAGACAAGTTGTCTACAATACTCAAGCCCATAATCGCATTGTCGAACTATTGTTGTTGTACTGTGACTGGGGTGAAAAATTACCAGAGTTTGCATCTGCTCCAGCGATACCCCCCAGAAAGGTCTCCAGAATGGGAAGCAGTGTATATTACAGCTTACTTGAGAGGGAAAAAGAAAAAAACAACATGTCACTTCAGGATGCCGAATGGTACTGGGGCAGTATCAAAAGGGAAGATGTGAACGAAGTGCTAAATGACACTGTAGATGGAACATTTTTGGTCCGGGATGCATCGAGTAAATGTGGAGAATACACATTGACTTTGCGGAAAGGTGGTGCGAATAAACTTATTAAAATATGCCATAGGAATGGAATGTATGGATTTACTGAGCCATATACATTTCATTCAGTCGTAGAACTGATCAATCACTTTCGGAATGATTCACTCTCTCAGTACAATGCTTCTTTAGATATAAAGCTGCTTTATCCTGTGTCGAGGAACAACCAAGAAGAAGAATTGGCAAAGACTGAAAAAATAGATAAACTTGTAGAAAACTTAATAAACATCAATCAAAATTTGGCTGAAAAGAATAAGATATCTGAGACAGTGTCAAAAGATTTTAATGAAACTTCTACAGAAGTACAAACAAAAAGGCATGCTTTAGATGCCTTGAAAGAATTGGTACAGTTATTCAAAGATCAAACAACCATCCAGGAAAAATCACAAAACGAAGCACAACCTCACGAAATAAAAAGCCTTGAAATCAATTCAGAGTTATTGAAGAAGCGTTTAAACTTGATGTCTGAAAGTTGTGAACAGCTTGAAGAAATATTGAAACAAAAGGAAGCTTACAAGAAAGTATTAGAAAGGGAATTGACCTCTCTGAAGCCAGGTATTGTTGGATTGGCCCGTGAAAGAGATAAGTACGTTAGGTGGTTACAACAAAGAGGTTTCTCCCCTGCCAAAATCAACCAGATTCTCAACACCAATATCGAAGAACCATCTGAAGGATGCGATGTTGATACAGATACGTTACCACACAATGATGAGCGGTACTGGTTGATGTTGGATTGTTCTCGTACTGAAGCTGAAAAGTTGTTGGAGGGTAAACCAGATGGAACATTTTTAGTCAGAAAATCCAGACAAATGAACAAATACGCTCTTTCAGTGGTTTGTAATGGCAGTACCAATCACTGCATTATCAATGAGACCAGTAAAGGACTTGGATTCACAGAACCATATAATATTTATCCCACTCTGAAAGATTTGGTGCTGCATTATGCTACTAATTCTCTGGAAATCCATAATGATCTTCTGAACACTGTTTTGGCCTATCCCATTTCAGCATGCAGCACCAATTACAATAGAGAGAATTCCATTTATGCTTCTCAGTGAGAGACTTTTGTGATAAAATAAAGCTGCTGTGACTTTTTTATTCCCATTTAAAAATTATGTGCTGGTGATAATGGAGGAAAAACAGTTTTAACAAATTTTTATTAAATTATGTATTATATATTATATATATACATAAAATTTATATTTACATGACTGGTTTACAATTGAAACATTTTTTTTGCTTAAACACCAGGTTAAAAATGACTGTGATAGTGTACTAAAGATGAGTTTCACGCGTACTTATAGCTTTGGCACCGAATGTTTTTGTGAGAATGGAGTTGTGTTTGCCAAAGCCTGACAGCCGAGATATAGTTCTAAATGTTCCAATGACCAATGAGACAATACAGCTTAGCAAAAGACAGTTTTTGTATGTATGATTGCAAAATATTTTTACTATTAATTATTTGAAATGCCTTCAAAT
>WOGN01000842.1:4754-21860 GCA_015342105.1 Leptinotarsa texana | reverse complement strand
TGTTCTGGCGATGCATTAAATTTATTGGAGCCTTTGGAGACACCCTACATTTCATTTTATAAGAGAGAGGACATTGTTAGATCAAGATCTTCAGATGTTGTGGTGCTGCAGGTTTTTCCGGGTTTTCCTGCAGCTGAAAAAGCAAATGCGCCACTGGAATCAAGGAAGTGGCCCCGGAGCACCAATTAATTTTTATTGTTGTTTTTATTTCATTTTTATCGTTGTCTGAAAGTTACTTATCTACATGATCTACATATCTTTGTGAATTGTTTATTTGGAAATCAATTGCTGTATTCCTTTCTTTGTAACATTTTCACGTTTTTTTGTTTGAAGATGGAGAAGTAAAATACCACAACCTTCCTTTTCCAAAAATTAATCTCTCCTAAAAATATCACTTTCAATTCAATCATATATTTTAATATCTACATAAATTTGGGTTTTTCAAAATCCTGAATGATGAACTTTCAAATGCTTGAGTATTCTTAAAAACCAGAATCTCTGTTTCAATTAATTCCAGAATGAAACAAAGTTTTTCATCGATTATTCCATTCGCAAGTGCAATAAAACGTGAAAAATCCCACAAAAATAGAATGGGGAACACTCGTAGTGACCCAGTTATTCCTCCAACTGTGCCAAAAAATCTTGTTTCTTTTCTCCTTCTAACACACTATGAAGATATTCGTGAAATTCATAATAACATAATCGATCAGCATATTGCAGTACATATTTATAGGCGCGCCTCTTCCTGTTCCAGTAATAAATTAGTTATATCATGCCCTTGTGTTAGGCACGAATTCTTGTTGAATATTATGTCATGATTATCCGGTTCACGCTTCTCTAAATGACCATTACTCGTGTTTTATGGTATGTTATGATGGTGATTTCCTTTGTCAAACAAAAGGGGTGTTGTGGCTTCAAGTCCACCACTTGGGGTGTGATTTGTCACAAATTATTACTTTTTTTCAATTCAAAATTAGCTTTATTCATCAAAGTAAAATCCATGGAGAACCACACAATCATTCCAGCGCCGCTCTGACATTTCGAAACCACTTTTGTAGAACGATTTATCTTTTGCCCCAAAATAGCCCTCAGTTTCAGCAATAATCCTTTCTTTTGAGCGAAATTTCTTAAAGGTGAGCATTTTTTGAGGTCTGCGAATAGCCATTTGTCGCTGGCGAATATAATATATGCGAGAGCAATTCGAAGCCCATTTCATGCAATTTTGCCATCGTGTTCATTGATTTGTGACACTGTGCATTGTCTTGATGAAGCAGCAATTTATTTTTCTCCAAAAGGGGTCGTTTTTCCGCAATTTCGCCCTTCAAATGCTATATAATATTCACTGTTGATGGTAATACCTGGGTTTATGGCCTCAAAAACTGAGGAGATAATCTTTCCAGCCAATTGCTAAGCTTTCAGCCGCTTTGGGCGAGGTTCTCCAGCTGCTCTCCATTCAGATGACGATCGTTTTGATTCCAGAGTGGTGTCCTGGATCCACGTTTCATGCATTGTCACATATCGAACCAAAAATTCCAGTTTGTAATGTTTAAACATGATCAAACACTGTTAGAATCATCAAGAGGTTAATTTTTTTAGTTAACAGTGAGATCACGGGGCACCAACTTCGAACAGAGCTTTCTCATAGTCAAATGCTCATCCAATATAAAGCCAACACATACTTTTGATATCTTTACAATGTCAGCTTACTCACCAACTTCATTTTTCGATGATTCAGAACAATTTTGTGGATTTTCTTACGTTTTTTGGTGTCACTACTAGTGTTATGCGGGAGCAATTTGAAGCCCATTTCACGCAATTTTGCAATCCACATTTTGTGGATTTTCTTATAGTTTTTGGTGTTACTGCCTCACTTGAGTGACTACTGCGTTCTGCGTCATCGGTGTCTCTAAGACTACGTTCAAAGTCAGCAAATCAACGTTTAATTGTTGTTTCTGATGGAGGGGAGTCCTTTATAACATTTTTTAAGCCATTGCCACTGAACAGTATTTTTCCCATCAAGAAGCAGTGTAAAATCAAAACACGAAACTGTTTTGGATCCATTGTTCTGAAAATAACAAAAATAGTGTCACTCTTAGCACAATAACTCACAAACTCGTTAGTACTAACTGAAAACACGGTGAATGCAACAAGACTAGCGCCATCTATTTTTTAAGACCGAGACTTTTCAGCCCATGAACTACATCGCCGGTAGAATGATAAATAGTTGCTTCGAACAGTATTAGAACAGACCATTTAATAAATTTGAATTTGTTTTAAAGGTCCTAAAAATATGAGGAATAGGTCATTGGATAGAAAATGGCGTGTATTTGAATGATTTTGAACCATACAGAAAATTCAGTTGTTTTTAGCAAATTTAGATGAAAAAAAAGACGGAAAGCAAGTTGATATGCTATTTTTGAAATAGAAATGAATTTGAGGCAATCAGGAATCTTAAACTGTCGTTGTTAGAATGTGTGAGGACAGCTGAGGACATAGATTTGCCTGAAAGTGTGATAACTGGTAAAGAATCGTGAATATATGGTTATGACATCGGAACTAAATTCCAATCACCCCAATGGAAGAGCCAAGGAGAGCCAAGGCCAAAACAGCAACCCAAGTTCGATCAAATGTTAGGGTTTGGGTCACTATTTTCTCAGATTATCGTGGCATAGGGCATCAGTTCATGACACATGGTCGTACGGTCAGTGAGTAGTATCATCTTGAAGTTATGTGTCTCTTGCAAGAAGCAAGATAAATTATAGAAAAACAGTTCATGGCTCATCATTGCTTGTTCGTGGTTTATTGCCCAGAAACAACACTGTAATCATGCTTCAGCCACCATATTCACCAGACTTGGCCCCTGCGACTTTTTTTTATTCCCAAGATTGAAAAGACCCATGAAAAGACGGCGTTATGCGACGATTGAGGAGATAAAAACCGAATCACTGAGAGAGCTCAAAAAGTGCATATCAGAAGTATTTCAAGGATTGGAAAAAACGCTGGCACAAGTATTTCATATCTGTTGGGGACTACCTCGAAGTATAAACTGAAAACTGCTCCAGCAGGACTATATTTCCGGGAGTACATATAATATTTCAAAGTGTAAAATATAACATAAGAAAAAAATTAAATTCGAACAGAAAGACTTTCAAGTGCATTTTGTTTTTTAAGCTGAGGCATCCTGAAATCTTGGTAATGCCAAGTGAAACTCCTGGGTTTAATCTAATTGTAGACACAAAAAATCATCTTCCGTATATCAGCAAAACTGAAGTTTTTCAAATAATATACTGGCCAAATTCACAAAACTGCAATTTCTCTTTACAATAGATTTTTCAGAAGCGTTCGTTACTTAAAGTGATGTTCACGAAACATTCAGGAGATATTTCTCATAAATTGTTTAATGTTTATAAGTCAAAAGAATCTTGAGTGGAGAGAAATTAAAACCATCACGGTTTGAAGCGAGATTTTTACAGTGAATACAGGTTCCCAAAGTGGAAAAGGATTGTTTTTCGAAACGTTAATGACTGTAGAAAGCTAAGTATCAATATTTAATTTTTTCAATTTGAATTTGTTGTCAAAATTTATGAATACAACAATAACTAACTGTTTAAATCTGTTTAAAACCTGTGAGTTACTTGTTGTATTAATAAATTTTGCCTAGTGGTTAACGTTTCGAAAAACAATCCTTTTCCACTTTGGGAACCGATTGGACTTTCCAATTGTTTGTATTACGCAGTAACTTTTTGGGATGACTTTTCATTTTGCCCTCTACAACACTTCAGCAGATTCTCTGTTGATTCTGCTTTTATTTTTCAGATTGTAAAAGGTTATGAATCCAAAAAAATAATATAAAATATTGATTCTAATTATCCATATTGAGGAATATTTCCTATGATAGACTGACAGCTTCTTAATAGAACGCTGATATAGAATTTTCTGACTTCCTGAAGATGTGTTGGCAAAGATACAATTTTTGTTTAGCATACATAGCATATTCCAAAAGATTTGTCCATTCTTGAGAACGAGAATGTTTCCTGCTTATTCACCAAACTCAAACAATTGTTCAAAGACAGTTGCATTTTCGAGAAAATGTATCATATTTCCCACCAACCGATTTCCTGGACATATTCATTAGGACTATAAGAGGGTTGCGCCAAATTCTTGGGGTTCTTGTTGAATACTCTTCGTGAGCAAAACAGTACCAGAATCAATACTCCTGACCGCTGTGGATTGAATGATTCCGTTCAGCCTATCTCGTCTTGTGTTTGCAGATCTTCTGCTGAAAAAATCCTCAGTTGTTTACTTTGTAGTAAATGTTCAAGAGGTAGCAAAAACTTATGTGATTTTCTAGAACTTCAGCTAGCGTCTCCTAATATGACTGATAACCAGTCCTTGCAAAGCTTATTGTTAAATCATCTGAAAATGGAACTTTCAACAGGTAATGATCAACTGTATTGCCAAAGTAACTGACTATTATAAGAAAACTAGTATAGCTGAGGCACCAGTCAATCTAATAATAACACTGATGATCTTCAAATATGACTCAACCTCTGACGGAAGCACCAAACTCTTACGAAGGTTCGAAATAGATGAACACGTCAATCTAGCAGACCACTATTATAATATTCATGCAGTCATTGTTCACTGTGGTTCTGGCGTTGAATTTGATCATTAATACGCGTTAGTCAAAGTCGAAACGACTGGTTTAAGTTTGACGATAGTCGTGTTCTGGCGATGTTTTGAATTTATTGGAGCCTCTGGAGACACCCTACATTTTGTTTTATGAAAGAGAAGATATTGGTAGATCAACATCTTCAGATGATGTGGTGCTGCAGGTTCTTCCGGGTTTTCCTGCAGCTGAAAAAGCAAATGCGCCACTGGAATTTGAATTTGAATTGGTTAACTTTTGCCAACGTACCAAAAGTTGATTAGTTTTGCCATTATGAAAATAGCGTGCTCAGGATTCTATAAAGTCGACGAAGACAAATTTTGCCTGGTCCTAATTGGCGAAGTTTCTACCGGTGATATAGTTATCTAAGTGCTTGAGATAAGGGTAGTCTGTTGGTGAAATGTCTGGGGGATATGGTGAGTGAGGCATAACTTCGACGCCAATTCCTTTAATTTTTGGTGGATGATTTGTGAAACGTGCTAACGGGCGTTGTCGTGGAGCAGGATCGGAGCAATGCTGCGTACTGCTGACCTATTTTTCGTTTCATTTTTGCGATTGCTTCACAATAGGACTATGCTGTGATAGTTTGGCCCGGTTGGAGAAAGTGGCATTGAATCGCACCAGCCGGTGACCATCATACAGTACCTAACAGTGTTTTTTTGGGGAGTTTTTGCCTCTGGAAGGGCCTGGGTGGGGTCCTACTACTATTATCAATGTCTCCTGTTGTAGTAGAGGAGCTACGTTTCATCACAGGGGATGATCCGATCCAAAAAAGGATCGTTTTGGTTGCAAAAAATTAAAAATCGGAAAGAAATGAACAGCATCAATGTATAGAGTACCAAATTTTCTATCAATCAGCACACTGAACACAGTAGAATACATATTTATTAAGATATGAAGCTACAAGAACACATGACATTTAAACAGAACAAATCCCAAATCCCACTTACATTCATTAAAACCACAAAAAACACATTCATTAAAACCGAACTGATGAATATTTGAAATACAAAGTTGTTTTGAGATATGAGAATGTCATTTTGTTGTGGTTATTCATTTCTGAAGTTTCTGATTTATTACTGTCATATTTATCGAAGATGCAATAACGGTCAAAACATATGTATACCATTGTTTATACGAACTTGAATCATATTATCAATATTTCTGTATTATTTTTACAAATTCTGTGAAGTAAAGGTTTCAACAACTGATTCAACGAAAAGTGGTAATGCATAAAAATATAATAATTTCACTGTATTGAGTTACCGATGACAGTACATCCTAAAAATAGCCAATATATCACCTGAAAATAATGACACTAAAGACAACACCGTCAACTTCATTGAGGTTGGCACGATGTCAACAAAAGAGACGTTAAGATTTTATTACTCAAGTGATTCGAATGTAGGATGAGAAAATTAATAGACTGTGGGGACAAACGTTCATCACATATTGAAGAATAGTTTAATGAATGAACTTGTATGGATTCTCATCACACCTACGTAAAATGTAGAGAAAGTCTTTGGAATTGATTCAAGTAATATTTCATTGTGAGATTTTCACTGCAATACATGTTTCATTGTACTGTAGCTTCCTCAGGCGAGTTCATATCGACTGAATTCTACCTAATTAGTGATTAACCATATGATCCTCTACCTACTCATTGCCTAATAGTTTTATCTGAGTTCGGGTATAAATTAACTGAAAATTCAGACATCATAAAAGAAATGTTACCAACTGATTGAATTGGCACGTAATAAACTAATTACTAATCTCCACATAAGATTTAACAGAGGGACGAAATCCAATTATATTTGGTAAATTTTCAAAAGTCTCGATTCTATTAATTGAGAATAACGAAAGATTGAGCTTCAAACCTTATTCTCCCAAATACAGTGTGTATCACTTCTCATGGAAAACCTTCGTATCTTCCATAATATTCGGGGTAGAACGACGAAACTCTCTGGACTGATGGAAATTCTCAGAATGGACCTACTACCTGAATGGGGTTGGTCAAAGTGATATACACTGTCCGCCACTCGCGATGGAACACCTCATTTTTAAAGTAAAACATATAAGGGGGCGAAATAGGCTCAAAATTCCTTCAGATTCGTTATCAGGACTACCAACTTATTGCAAATACTCTTTTTTCCTGAGAAAATGTCAGTCCTTAAAAATCCGAATTTGTCTCACTTCATTTGGAAAAATCTTCCGTAATATCCGAGGTGGAACGATGAAACTCTCAGGACTGATGGAAATGCTCAAAATGCACCGACTAACTAAAAGGGGTTGGCCAAAGTGATATACACTGTCCGCCACTCGCGATGGAACACCCCATTTTTACGGTTAAATATATTACGGCGCAAAATAGTTCGCTTCCAATACCTGAACCCCTTCATTCTATCTGGAGGGTATTCTCAGGTATGAAAGATACAGATGCTGTGAGATGCTATCATCCATTTTGTGCCTATCTGAGGAAAATGTCACAGCACCACATTCTCAGATTATCGAGATAGTGTGAAGCAGTGTATGAAAAATTATAAATGGCGGCATATATTACAGTGGAGTCCCGATAATTCGAACTTCGGTAATCCGAAAGTCCGCCTAATCCGAATGAAAAGTAGAAGAAATGTATTGCAATATATACATACTAACGATTACAGTATGTACAAAGATAAGTGTAATTAACAGAACAGAACAATTTGAGCGTATGTAGTTCAAAACTATATTGGTTTAAAAAAGTCTGTTACATTTTTCTGTCGAATAGAAGAAGACCTCTCCTTCGCAGCAAAATTGCGCCAACGCCTCAGAAACAAAGTATCCGCTGTGGTCGAGACGGACTGTTGCTCTACGTAGCGCAGTACGAGATCAAAGGTTGCCGCCGATAAATTGCATGGTTGCAACAGTACGATACTGTACTGTTAAAATATTTTGAACTGTGATACAGTAATATAGAAAACAACATTTATTACTGTATGAGGAACATTTCTCACTCGTCACGCACTTCATAAACATAATGTGTAAGTTTTAGACGGATAAAACAAAATAAACTGTGCTTATGACTATTGTATATCCCATTTTGTATAAATATACATTGTATTTCATTATAACATTAATTTTGGTCATGATTTCGCTTAATCCGAAATATTCGTTAATCCGAAATGGGTCCGGTCCCGATCGTTTCGGACTATCGGGACTCCACTGTACTCCCATAATTACAATGTTAACAACCCTAAATTGGCTTTCGGTATCCCACAGACTTTTATATCAGACAATGATATTTGTGCATAAAATTGTTAATGATTTAACTGGAACATATCTTAAAAAATCTATTTGTTTTAATTATCTTGTACAATTGATGACTTATTTATATTTATAAGGCCATTTTCAAGTAATTTTTCAAATAACAGTTACTTGAAAATGGTCTTATAAGCCGAAACCGGTCGTAACGAATAAATAAACACAGTAGAAACTAGACAAAAGTATTTTCTTTATTCTATATTTTTATAATATACTGATCATAAACTGTTTCATGACTACATATCGTGGCTACGTTTGAACAGCACATAGTAGTTTTTGTCTGTGGAATGTTTAGGTGGCGTAAGTGGTACAGCTATATTTTGAACTACTACCAACAAAGAAAGTGAAAAAAAAGATCCACAAAAAATGCTTTTGTTCTATATAAATTTGATAATCGGTTCACCAGTTCTGGGTTTAATTTTCTTTTCCATTACTTTTTCTGAATCTTTTTTGATATATTACACTTTCTGGGATACATTTATTACACTGACTCAATGACCAATATTTTTTAAATTTACAAATAATTATGGAGCGCTGCATTTTACATTAGGGTAAATGAATATTACAATAAATAAATTGATCAATCAATACCTGATTGTTTGTGAGTACGATTTCCTATAAGTAATAAACAATGTTTTCCTTATGATGTACGAATTATAAAATTGAGTTATTACTCACCTGTGGTCCGCCCGAATATTAACAGGCTCCATAAATTAATATTTGAATTTTTCAGTTACAGTCATTTCTCACGGACTACTTGGACATTCAAAATATTTCAAGTCATTCACAAATCAGCAATATTACCAGTATCAATGATATTTCAGTTTATTTTTCAAGGAGAAAACAAACATCGTATGTATTACTCTGACTATTTTTACTTGGGTTCTCTTTAAACTACCTACTAATATGTTCATAGGAAACGACATACACTATTTAAATTTGAAGGATCATCAAGTGCCCTTAGTTTAAGTAATTCCCTAAAATCAACAAAGAAAGACAAGTTTCTAATTTGTCCTCCACATCCAAATAATCTGCTAGTAGTTTTTATACCCTTCTTCTGTTTCATAGAAGAATTAGAACAAGCAATGAATATAGAAAACTATGGGTATGTTCCAAAATATTGGTAATGATAATTTTTCAACTCATATTATTTTCAGGAGTAGCAATATATATCAATTTCTGACGAAACACGTTTCAAATGTCTTTTTAAAGCGAAAATCAGATGAAATTGTTGATCAAATTGAATCATGTACTAGAGCTGCAGATGCATGGAAAGCCACAATATTATTAGATCTCAGTGCTGACTACAAACCCCTGCTAGTGGTAAGTATTGAATGCCAATTAAAATATTCAAAATATAAACATTTTTTAACACAACCAAAGAAAAAATTCAAATTAATAATGTCAGTTCATTCAATAAGTTGGAATATATTTCCGTTGCTCATCAAATAAAATTGACATTTTTCGCATTTGATTTTTTTTTAAATAAAACCGATAATTCAAAATCAATCTTTAGAACTTTAGGCCAATTCCTCATTAACAGAATATTTCGAAATTATTTCACTCTTCTGAGGATTGTTCAATTTTGTTTCATTTTTATTTCTTTTTCGGTGGTTTTACTATGTTAAAGTGTAAGTTGTCATGGATAGTAAAGTATGTGAAACGGTTTTTCCTTATATTTATCTATTCAGTAATTTCAAATAACAGTTACCACTCGTGAGTGGGGTACTATCTCCCCTTCTGTGATCGCTCCTGGTGGATAGTCTGCTTGATGCTCTCGACAGAAGAAGGGTCGATCTGCAAGCTTATGCAGATGACCTTGTCATCCTGACAAGGTCCACGTCGGGAAGGGTAACTTATAATATCCTCCAAAGCACGTTGGACGTTGTTTACAGTTGGTTCCTGAGGTAGCAGATGTCTGTCAACCCCAGCAAAACTGTTTTAATCCTCTTCATCAAGAGGAGAAAATTGGACGATCTAACACCACTTTCCCTCAATGGTGTGGTCTTTCCATTTGGAGCGGAGGTGAAATATCTTGGCATTGCCTTGATAAAAGACTCACCTGGAACGCTCACTTGGAAAAAGTTTTACACAAAGCCAAACTGTCTCTATGGACATGTCGAATAATTAGTGGTTAAACTTGGGGTTTAGGTCCCAAACAAATCCACTGGATTTATGTGATGATTGTTAGACTAATTATCACTTATGGTGCAATTGCCTGGTGGCCGAAGGCTTTAAAGAAAACGGCTCAAGCGCAGCTCTCTGGCTTACAGAGACAGGCTTGTCTGGATATCAGTAGTGCCATCAGTACCACACCGTCAGCGGCCATGGAGATCCTACTAGATCTACCTCCTCTCCACATTTTTCTGGAGAGAGAGGCTAGATGCACATTGCCAATTACACAAATCAAGTTAATGCAGAGTGCCAACAAATTGTTGGTTTACACTGGAAGTCACAGCATTCTGGAAATGACCTCTGACTTTATGCCTCCAACTGTCAACTACGAACTGCCTTATAAAGTACTTTTCCCGAGCAGAGAGGACTGGATCCCCCAGGAGAAGGAAATTATAAGAGCAGATAGTTGTTGGTTCACAGATGGATCAAAAACACTTTCCGGTTCTGGTACAGGTGTTTTCAGTCGCCTACCCAGGACAGAGATATCTACCTGTCTAGGAACTTATACGACTGTATTTCATGCGGAAATTTACGCTACTGAATTGTGTCCGGAGAGATTGGATAAATCCAACCTCACACACAAGTCAATAAAAATATTCAGATGTTGAACTATAGTAGGGATGAACTAAGATATCTAACAGACCTTCTCATAGGTCACTGATATTTGAATCATCATATGCAAAGACTTGGACTGTCTGAAGACAGTATGTGTCGCCTCTCGGGACCTAATCAGGTTCTTAGAGTTCGGCAGAGTCGTACTTTGACCTGAAAAACCACTCACCTTATAAACTTCGTTAAGATGCTGGGTTTGTTTGGTCGAGTGTGAATAGGTGAGAGCCACAATAAACCCTTGCGGGTTGCGGTGGAGGGTCGAATAGACCCACTCACTTCAGACCTAACCTATCCTTAAATTCAAATGAAACAGAGTATGTGTGGGATGTCATCGAGAAATTCTTCATATGTTTCAAAGACCTATTGAAGCCATTATATGTGAAATATAACATCGTTCAAATGTTCGCCATAGCTTCTCTAGGAGGAGCCCATCCGAAACGTACAATTTTCCATGACTCTGGAGCATAAATCAGACTAAACTTGACGGATGTCATGGGATATGTTGGCTTTGAGGACCGCATACACATCCCACTCAGAACCCATACAGCGAATACACGTCGTTAACACAATTCCTGGGTTGAGGCCCAAGTCACAACGCAAAATTCGCCAAGTTGTAGTCTGCGAAAGATCAGAAGTCCCTGTTGGAAGACCTTATAAGTACAAAAATGAAACTGAAGGCGATTTCCACTTGAGCCGTCCCTCAGAATCAGCGTCTATAATTCATCTCTCGGTAATTTCATTGCAATCCCTGTGAATTCATCTAACCCACTTTTTTGTCAAAAACCCAGCAAACTACCGCCCAATTCTTTTCCGCAACACCCAAAGCTTCGAGCCTCATCCCTCCAGGAGTCATTCCAGGATTTTCCTTCCAAGTGTGAACCCGAAGATAAGAAATATCAACTTTACCGAATCTCGCCAAGAAAACGTTCCTGCACGACACTGCCCCACAGAGGTAATTCCGGGGGTCCGGGGGCGGCTGAGTGAGAGGTCGAGATTAGACTAGCGACTTCGACCCTTTGCAGGGGTTGAAATCCAATCTTGATTTGCTATTGCATTCCTACAATGACAGTCCGTCCGAGTAAGTCCGCCCGTTTGTTTGCTAGTCTTTGTTTAAGCGACAGATTGGAATAGGATTCCGAAAGGCACAGAACCGGAGCTATTTAATATATTTTTACGCGATCAAAGAGATGATGGAGATGAGAACGAGATTCGTTTTTGCGGGGAAAGATCTTGAGTAGTAGGACATTTTTAAGTGCTTGGAAACCTAACGAAAAGTTCGGGGAATGATTTCAACAGTATGAAGAGACGGTATTGGTTAAAAATTATTAGTTACAACTTAATGATACTAGGAAAATTGACGTCAAGAAGAACGCATTCAAACCTTCCTTTCTGGAAATAATCCATATTCAGAGGGAAAATAATGAATGAAAATCTGACTGACAATATTAGCTCCATTTACAGATATATACCTAAATTGCACTTTGATACATTCAATAATGATTCACCGAACAATTCAATGGAATTCATTTGACATTGATCTTTATCATACCAACTAGAGTCCATAATTTCACATATTCATTCACACATATTCATTCACATATTCATATCATTCAGTTATTCTCTCAAATAACTCATCATGTTCCATGAGTCCCATGGCAGAGTATGTGATCGTTGGAAGTGTCAGCTCCATAGATTATTAAAAAACATTGGGCAGTTATTAATTGGCCCTTGTCATACATCTATGAGATTCATTTCTCGTGACTAACCTAAAACTAATATTCATAATTGAACCATGCTGGCCGGTACAATTAAGATACACGATAGTAAGTAGGGACCGTTCTTTCAGGAAGCTAAACAATATATTGAGTTTTATATTTTTATATCCTGTATATCTTGTAATCGTTTCAATTCCAATGTCTATTAACTTGGAATATTAAAAGATGGAATTGTGAATACTGAGTGTTTTTGTTTTAGAATACTGAAGTTGAGGCTGAAACATCTTTCATTTCATGTATTCCCTTGAATGGATTTGAATAATTTTATGACGATTTTCCATATGTAACAATATTGTTGGTCGATTGAAACACATGGTTTGACTTGCGAAAGTAATCGGTCGTACATAGAAATATTGAAGCAATAAAGACAGGTCAGTAATTTTCAATACTTTCGAAAATACCTTATTTGATAATTGGATGGATCTTCGCTCGTTTCCATTGGTCAGGAAAGTACTGAAAATTTCAGCCATAGGAGAAGCCACAATTTGTTCATAGTCTCTAATGAAAAAACTAGGGATACGATCTATTCCAGATAAAAAAGGTTCCTTTGTTTCACATCATTAAATTATGTAAATAACATCGTTAAAAAACAGAAGAATGTCTTTTATTAATTAATTTTGGGTAATGAAAAATTTACCAACAAAAAACTTATATAATTTTATCGGAGTAACCCCCCTTCTTGTTACACATGATAATGAAAACATGAATATTAGGTGTATGACAAATATTCAGCGTGAATTTCAATTCTACATGAAATCCACAAATAAATATCGAAATCATCGTCAAAGAACTCCAGATCGTTTTTCGATTCAGTTCATTCTAAGAAAATCAACTTTCCGGCGAAATGAGTTGGTGCTGAATTTCCGCAGTCCAGCATTTGCCTCTCCTTAGAACTTCACCCTCCGACATACATAATGGAAGAGAAAGGGGAGGAAAGGTGGAGGAGAAAGTTTTCACTGTGTGTATATATAGAATTTCCGTATTCAAGAACAACTTTGGCGAAAGGAAGCGAGAAGTTGCAAGTTTGATGTTATTCAGGACGCGTTTCGGGGATTTCTAAAATGTTTTTAGTGTCGCGGACTTGATGTTATTCCTAAATTTCATTCCGCTGAAATTCTATTCAGAATGTGGAATGGAAGTCTTTCTGTGTCAATTCGAAACCTTATCTCAAAAATCATTTCTAAAATGAGTTTTTAGGATTAGAGTTGAGGATTTAGTGTTGTGGTGACCATTCCGGCTCCTCCTGTATATGTGTTCCTATAGCTGTCGATATATTTTATTATATAAAACAAGATAGCATAAAGGTTGTAACAATAAGAAAAAGTCAGATTGTTAAAATTGATTATTTCAAAAACTAACATTTTGAATACAAGTATTTTGAGTTGTTCTAAGCAAGAATCAATTCCATAGGTGTATTCCATGTCCTGATGACGCAAAGTTGGTTGATGAAACGCACATAGACAAGTTAATGTGTGTGGGACAAGTTTTCAGTAGAAACACCACAATGAATGTGATTAAAATGAAAATCATTCAAAAATTAATTATTTCTTGATTCAAAAAATATCGATCTCAATCCAACGACATTCTATATTTGAATTGATGAAGAATATCGGAAAACAATGTTTCTCCTAAATCGTCAAAATTCGCCATTATGCAATTTTGGCAAAGTCATCCCGTTTAATTGTATTCCTTAATCCTTGCATTGTTGTGCATTTCGCTTTCTGGTATAGAGCTTCTAGATGTATTTTCATCAGAGCACGCGCTTCTCCCATCTTTTTGGGCGAATCTCTTCTTTGGAAATCATTTCCCTGCCGAAAATATCGATGAAAATTTGATCTTTTGATATTTTCGATCTTTTTACCAGCAAGGCATAGATCTAGCCAGTTATGGTCGATTCTATACCTTTCCAAGCCTATAGATTTAGGTAGTGCATTGTCAAATGCTCCTTCAATATCCAGAAATACAGCAACCGCAATCTCCTTGTTGTCAAGGGACTGGGAAATGTTTTCTACAAGGTTATCTGAGCATGATGCAGTCTGTTGATTTGCGATCAAACTCAGAACGTTTCTGTTTGGAAACGTGTACCATAACTTCTCAACCAAAATCCTCTACCCGTCCACAATCCTTCAAGTGGTTTTTCTTCCGACTTGGAGAACGATTTATCAAATAGGAATCAGTTGCGACAGCTTTTGTCCAAAATATATCTAACTCAGTGTCAAACAGCATGCAACGACCTCTGTCGACGATGATGCGATTCATGCACTCCGAAATACCGTTTTGTTCAGATGATAAAAACCATTATTTTGCAAGTAACTTCTCACAGCACCATCACAATATTCTGTTCCATTGTCGGTTAGTTATATTTTCATTTCACAACCAGTTTTTCCCAGCAAATACTTGAAGCTCCTGTATCTTCTTTGGTACTTGGTGACATTAAGTAGACGAACACTTTTCTACTGAAGTCATCAACCAAAATCAAAAAATATCTAGCACCTCCTGATGAACTAACTGACTTTGTGCCATATACATCAGAATGAACTAGTTCCAGTTGTAGAATAAAACAAGTTCCGGTGTTGGAGAAAGAAAGTTTGGTTTGTTTCCCTCTATGATACAGATTGGTATGTCCCATGATCTATGCCATGAACTTTGTTCTGATGTCTTCGGATGGCAAAACTTGTATTTTGATTCGAATGATCCAGTTCGAACATATGACCAACCAACCTATCTGTTGCGACTCGGAGATTTATCGAATCGATAATTCTGCAACCAGTCAACATGAACTTGATACTATTAGCATTTTTTAATTATTTGGCTAAAGGGTAGGAGGTTCGTGAAAAGGTTTGGTACACGCAAAACATTCTTCACTATTACTTCTTTGCCATTAAATAAGTTCAGTTAAATATAATCAATACATGTGATGCACTGTTTGGAACCTTTGGTGCGGTGATAAACATTATTGAAGTTTTATATTTGCAATCACGGAAAATATATCCATACATGTTACAAACAAAACATTTTGTACTCCCTTTTGACATTACTCATAAAACAAAACTGTAAACAACATTGTTTTAGGTCTCCTCTTAATTAGGTACTCAATTCTAACAGAGACTTATGCATGCATGAAAACCTGGTGACGATTAAATTTCTAGAAGGATATTTACACGTATTCGTCTGTCATTCCGAAAATGGCGAACCTCCAGAAAATATAAATATAAAAGCAGACATTTTAATAGGAAAGCGAAACAACGCCCTGCGGGATAGCGACCAGGGGATGACGCAGTTTCCGATATATCTCCACTTTTATGTGACATGATTATTATACTACGAGCGCAGGTGGATACGACCACCAGGACGTATGGGGATGCTTAAGAATATAGATATATCGCATCCCCGTGAAATAGGGGGAAACATACCGAAATGGTATTTTTATGGAAAATCCTGAAGTGTTTTCTCTCCTTCCAACTCTCAACCAAATCAGTGGTGGATACAGATTGGCGTATTTTATTTGCATTATTGAAACATCCATGACAATCTTGTTTGGTGTTCAAGGAGTGTGCAAGACAAAGAAGTTAGAATGTAAATGAGTAAAGAATATAACCCCATATTTCGATATATTTTATAGTTTATTTTCAGCTCCAGAGAAAAATTCACCTATTTTTTTATCTTTGGCATCAGCGGCATTGACTGCTTTAGTCATCAACTTCGTGATCTGTTCAGGCTATGTTCATCATTGAATCCGAGGGAGTACCTAGGAATTTGTTATTTGTCAAAAGCCTTTAATTGTATGAATCATGAAAAACTGTTGTGGGCGACACAGTTTCAGGAATCTTTCTTGAACTATTTCGAATGGGGGTCCTCTGAATCTTTCATAATCCGCACCAAAAAGACCAAGTCCACTGGGTTTTTTGGCGAAGTCTGCAGGTTTTTATGCCTTATGTTTCGTCTACTACTGTATTAGTTTCTCTTAATTGGATTACTTTACCTTGTTTGTGTACAATTAACGACAGGTAGCCAGATTTTATTATTGTTCATTGCCGCTCCTTTTCTATTGAAATTAGTCCTGTGTTTTGAAGTTATATTGCTTCTCTATAAATTTTTGGATAGTAATATTGTATTTTATCGAGTATTACCGTATTTTGGAATGAGATGTGAGATCCTCCTTTGTTGGGAGTATGTTCGGCTATAGTTCACTAACTTATGAGCTGGTAAAATATTTGACAACCCTTCTGCAGCCGTTAATAGGAAATACAGGAAGGTGGACAGGTCACTAGGAAACATCTCCTTTATATCAGCAGGTGTAGGCCAAGACTTGCCGAACACTCTCTTATTGACAATAACTTCGGACACTCGCATATGATATGCCTAAAAGTTTCATCTTCCTGTTCACATATCCTGCATAGAGTTTGTCCACTATCCCCATAATATTTAGGTGTTTTCTTAGTTGACAGTGGGCAGTCAGAAATCCTACTGGTAAGCGTAGGTTTTTCCTGGTCATCGCCAGAAAATTCTTCGGCGTCAGCTTCCCGAGGTCGCCCAGAGTAATCCTGGCAAGACTGCATCCTTTGATTCCATCCC
>WOGN01000841.1:0-21863 GCA_015342105.1 Leptinotarsa texana | reverse complement strand
TTTTTTTTTTTTTTTTTTTTACAGAAATTTAATGAACACGGACATAACAAATTTGCTTTTCCCCTAAATTGAGGAAATTGTTTTAAATCTAGCAACACAGCGTTTAAAACCGTTCTGCTCCATGATGGCAACAAAATACCTTCTATTCCTCTTGCACATTCAGTTGCCATGGAGGAAACACATGAGAGTATGTTCACTCATTCTGAATGTAATAAGTTACAATACGTGGTGATCTAAAAGTCATAGGACTATTACTAGATCTTCAGGGCATAAATCCGCCCTGCCTTTGGAACAGTAGGGCAACACAGAGCCATTATCAAGTGAAAGAATGGCCTCCGGGAGATAAATATATTCCAGGTCAAGCTAACGTGAAGAATATACCTCTTGTTAATCCCAAAAAATTTTTTTTACCTCTACTACACATAAAACTGGGGTTGATGAAAAAAATTGTAAATGAATTAGACAAAGAAGGTGATGCGTTTAAATATCTTAAACACGTTTTTTCATTATTAAGTGATGAAAAGATCAAGGAAGGTATATTTGTGGAACCGCATATTAGAAAACTACTAAGTGATCAACAGTTTGATCAAAAATCAAGTAATGTTGAATTAGCTGCAGGGAGTTCTTCCAAAAGAATTATTTCGGAATTTTTAGGGAACAAGAAAGCAGAAAATTACGAAACACTTGAAAACTACTGCGGAATGGGATGTCGCATGTCTTTCAAAATACTCTTGCACTCCCATTTGAATTTTTTCCCAGAAAATTTTGGTGTTCTCAGTGGCAAACAAGGGGAAAGGTTCCACCAAGGCATACTGACAATGATGGGAAATTATTGTTGGTTCCTTATGAGGGAAAACGCTGAAACATATAAACGAAAGTCAACATTTACAAAAAGGTTATGCACAAAAGATTTCATTTGAATGTTTTTTCATGTGTATTGAAAATAAAGTCTGTTACCCTCAAAATATATTGTTTTTTTCTTGTTTTGATCTTATATTTCCCCATAACAGTGAATATTTTTGTATAAAATTAAAATAACCATAACTCAAAATCTTTACGTGATGTAAAATTTTTGATATTGAAGCCACAGTCAGAATGCTTTAAACTTTCATGTATATCCATTTTGATATTAGTCTCAATTTTTTTCTTAATTTGTTGGCTAGTGTAATTAATCACAACTCGAACATAACACAGACTAGAAAAGCACATCTTCAACTGAATAAGTTGAAATGCGTCCCCGCTCAAAGTTGCAATATACAAGAAAAATAATTTATACTGAATTGAATGTTGAATTGTCAACCCATCTACTATTTTGATTTTTTTTGAATTTGCAAATATTTTCTGAGAACAGTGTGAAACTATATCTGTATATATGTGTTTGATAATATTTCTCCTCTGATGATAGATATTTGGACTTTCATTCCCCTTCGATACTAATTGAAGAATGAATAGTAAATTACAATTATATTTGATAAACTGTCAATTTTTATTCTCTTTCCAACATTTCTTTCACAGAAACCCAGCAAATAGAAAAGATAACTAAATATAGTTGAGAACATCTGGCAAATATAATGAAAACCCAGTTTCAACAAAGTGATTTCAATACTACAATTGGACGAAATAACTTCATCTCTATACTTTCGTGGATGGATGTTACATTATTTCATAGAAAATGTTTTGAATAAATATTTCAGAGTTCAATAAACTTACATTCACTTTAAAAATAATTACAGTTCGGTTAGTTTCGATTACCTAGGATTTCGTTGAATCAGCAGGCCATACCAAAAGTAATAATTCAATATTTACATTATCAGACTACCAAGCAACTCCATAACAATAATGAATTAAAAAATCTAGACGCAGTAGATTTTTTTGCGAATATGTAGGGCATAAGAGAGTCGGAAGAAAGTTATTAAATATTATAATGAATACGTCACTAAAATTACCAAACTTGGTTTTCAGCTCATGAAAGAGTGAAAGTTAACCGTTTTCCTTTATTTTTATAAAGAAATTGATAAAATAATGAGTATTTGATAACCATTTCTAAAATTTCCATAGAAAAATTAAAGTCGAAGTAAAAAAATGTATCCCAAAATTATTTCAAATCAATTAAATATACTCAATAAGTGGAAACATATATTTTTTTTTCCGAATTAGAAATTTGTAAGTATCTTTTCAATAATTATAATTTCTTGTTTCAGAAAATGCGTTTCATTTCAGATTCTTTCAGGTATCATTATCTAAGAATATTTCAAGACTCTTATGCCCCTAAATTTTTACCAATAATTCAAGAATATTGCCTGGTCTCCAAAATGGGACTCCCAACAGAGTTTTATATCATATTGATCAGATTAACTATCGTGAAAAAACATGTTCATAAAAATCGAGAATCGAATACATCGCCTTACAATACGTTACTATTGATACAGCCAGTTTATTTTTTATACACAAGTCAATAACACAAAAGAACATTCGAAAATTTTCAAGAGACTACGTTATAAATTACGGAAGCGCGAAAGGGCCACTTATTCTTATTATTTGTTCCTTGAAGATCACGAATTTCTCATGGAAATCTAGTGTAATTCTGAATTTGAAGATGGAATTTCGTGACTAAAATTTAAACTTCGAGTCACAAATTCGTTATTTCCAAGAAACAGTGAATAAATATATGTGGCCTTTAGGCAGTTCCGTGAAACATACCTGAGAAAAAGAATGTTTCAGAATTGGAATGTCTAGATTTGGAATAAGGGCTATGACTAACAATATTCAAAGTAACTCAACAAAGTTGATATTTGTACCATTTTTGGAATGTGTGAAACAGACATCAAAGGCACAAATTTGTGTGAAGACAGACATTTTTCACCATGACGATATGGTAAAGAACAAGCATATCAACCAAATGATACTTCTCTATTACCAACCAGTGCCCTCCAATACTAGAGGTAAATTGGTGGGTATAATCTGAGCAGCGGAATACCTAAAGAGGAAAACGTATTTTATCCACCGGAAAGTGAGTTTCAATTGAACTTGGAGAAGCAGAATGTTAGGAAAATTTGTACAGTAGGTGAACCAGAATTAAAAATAAGCGATATCTCCGTTATTTGTGGAGGTATCAGAATGACCTTTTAAGATCATCTTTGGAATCGTTATAACCATTGCAGTTTCCATGTAACTACTTCCAACTTTTTTTAATGACATTCCCTACCAATTGTATACTTCACTTGAACGTCTCTGTCATTGTGAACACAGAAAAGAAATATTTTTCACATTAAAAATTCTATGAACAGTAATTCTCAACCAAATATCTCAAAAAAAATCCACCTACATGAAATACATAAAATTTGCAAATTCTAGCAAATATGTTCGAACGGTGCTCCACCTGACCTCACACACGGCCTTTGATTTACAATTTCATAGGAAATCTAATGGTCATATCAGGAAAACAAGCTGACCAACACATTGCACCACTTTTTATTATCAATCTCTGATATGTGTCATCAAGTTGTTGGATAACCATGTGGGATTTATGAGGAGAGGCAATCAGGAAATCTAAACGTTGTGGTTTTGTGAAAATATGGCCTCCTGAGGTATACACTGTGAAGTTCACACTCCATTTCGTTTAGAATAACTGCTGTCCAATGTGATTGGATTAGTAATGAGCGTGTTAACACACCTTTATTATGCAACCTGCACTCCAGTATCTTTTGAATATCTGGATGATCATTAACCATAACTTAGAGGCAGATGATACATTCTAAACTTCATTAAATATACTGGAGTCGCAAACCTTGCACCAAATATATAAAGAAATAGAGGTACTTGTTTTTTTAAGTCTCTTACTAACCTCAAGTTTAAACTGAAACAGAAACATGCGACCGCCGTGTGAACCGGTGATTCAAACCGCAAGGCCGAGTAATCGACCAACACTACCTATCGTCCAACTCGTGTTAGAAATCACACGTTAAAAAAACTCATTAGCCCTTAGCTTGAACAAGTCCCGACTTCTGAGAGCTGTCGTTCGTAGAGGGGCGACAGCTGAAAAAACAGATTTGAACAGATTTTCATATCAGTATCTGCCAGAACATTCCGTTGTCTGCTTGTGCGATTCAGGACGTAACTCCTGTTCCACTTCACCAAATGAGTCAATAGCAAAGGCATTGTTATGATTCATATTATCTGGAATAGATGAATCGGCATTCGATTGATTGTGAGAAACCGATATTTTTTGTACTACTGTATGTTTTGTGTTGACAATAAAAAGTAGAAACTTTTGATCAGAATTACGAGAGTAATGCATAACAATATCAGCAGTGACAAGGAGTTTCAAATATAATTCAATGAAAATTTTTTGGAGGTGCCATATTTTGAAAGATGGTTAGTACGATGTCGACGTTCTCTTCAAGCTGAATTTTTTACATTTTTGCAACTTTTGTCATGACCGAAATTTCGCGTGTTAACACACTGTATAATCTGAAAAACGATATCGTCATAGATGATTTCAGAAGGTGATTTTGATATTTTTCAATATCGTCTTTGCCACTGGAATCATTGAAGTCACCCCGGAGCACCAATTGATTTTTGTTGTTTCATAATTTGATGATTTGAATTACTTTCTACCTCAATATATACCACAAAATTTGTAGGCAGTATACTGATTTATTTTCAGTTCACCCTTCATTACAGTATCCTTTATTGATTTTTTTTCTTTTCATTTTTCAAAAGTATAAACGCTTGAATACAAAAAAAACAGCAAGAAACCACCACAAAAAAATAGCCATGATCAATAGATATTGCAGTTGGTACAATTTTGCTGAAATAATAAATTTTTTTCAACGCACTTTTACTCAAAGACATGCAAAATCGATAAGTT
Source organism: Leptinotarsa texana (assembly GCA_015342105.1). Taxonomy (NCBI): domain Eukaryota; kingdom Metazoa; phylum Arthropoda; class Insecta; order Coleoptera; family Chrysomelidae; genus Leptinotarsa; species Leptinotarsa texana. Next base: position 16,993 of record WOGN01000841.1, on the reverse strand, counting down.
CAGCAGTAACTTATATCGTCCAAGTCTCTCTCAAATCATATAAGTAGAAGCCTCACACTGACATACGAACATGTAACAGTTTCACAAATTAAATTACCCGACAAAAAAATCGGTAATTGATTCAACCAAAGCTCTTACTTGAAAATATTTCTACAGGTATTGAAAAAAAACAATGGATCTTCCGGTATAAATTTAACGACTACTAATTGACAAACCAGCTTTCGAATGCAACTGGTTGTTTAATAAAAATTCACAAAAAATACTTAGGCCGACAGTCCTAATCGATGGATTTTGGCAGATAAGAAGTTGTGTAGTATGAAGACTATTGGTTTTGGACATCCTTCCATGTCTAGTTCCTGGAATAAGAAAAATATTTCAATTGGAATTTTTCTAGGTTAGGTGGCGTGGTAATTATTTTTCTCCTCTCAACACTTACTACTTCAGTTTCCTCTCCGGAACCAAAGTCCAGCCAAAGGTACTTCTTTCCATCGTCTGAAGAATTTCTCAGTCTGTCGAAAGCATACCTCCATAGTGTCCTAGAACCTGTTCCCGCCTCTAGTAATGTGAATCCATTTTCGTAGTGGATAACCAACTGGGCAGGGCGTCCTTTCCAAAGACATCCTGAAAGCAGTGGCAAAGTTGAAAACTAGCAGGAGGAATGTAAAATAACACAATCACTCCAATTGTACGTTTGACAAATGTTATTGTATTTGCTTCACAACTTCGATCTTTATTTTCAATTTAGTTTCCTCTACGTTTATATTTTCACTTCTAATTTGGAATTCAAAACAGGTAGAGTCACAATGAAGTATCCAAGACTGAAGAAGAAATGCCTGAATAACTGTTCATCCATTAATAATAATAATGTGGCGACAAGTTTCAAAACCAGATATTTCACGAAATGGTTGTCGTTAATGTTGATTAGAATTTTCTTCACCCAATGAATATTTTTTGAGAGCAGTCGACTGTCTATGATATTTATTTGCCTTATTCAATTCAGTTTCTTTGTGTTTCCTGAAAAAGTTGAAAATGACTTATTGGTTTCGAATTCAGATGGCTCGAATACAAACCAAGTGATTCAAAATAATTTTGAAAGTCACTTTGGAAGGCTATGTTGAAAGATCCTCACATTCTAATGATCAAATTGAATTAGATATCCAAAAATAAATAGATTCTGAAATGCATCCTATCTACAAATTTGAATAAAACGAAGTATGTGTAGGATATCATCGATATTTTCCATTCGTTTGAAAGACCTATCTGAGTCTGTAGAGTAGACTCAGCACAGCACTTAGACCACATGTAACCCATTGTACATCCTCCCGAAGTGTTGTCCTCCTAGGTCGTCGTCTATCCTGTCCTTTCCAGGAAGGTGGACAGGTCATTGGGAGACATCTCCTTTATATCGGCAGGTGTAGGCCAAGATTGGCCAAACACACTCTCTTATTGACGATAAATCCGGGCACTCGCATAGGACATGCCTGACACATCCTGCGTAGAAGTGTATCCACTAGCCCCATACAATGGAGGTGTTTCCTTAGTTGACAGTGGCCAGTTAGGAATCCCACTGTTGAAGGTAGATTTTGCCTGGTCATCGCCAGATATTTTTTCGGCGCCAGCTTCCCAGGGTCGTCCAAGGTAATCCTGGCAAGATTGTATCCTTTGAATCAATCCCATCTCTTTAGGGAGTGAGCATGGGTGTAACATTTGGCTAGTTCCGCAATTGTCGAAGTCATCATGCCGTAGGCGCCACTAGGTTCTAGAATTCTTAGTCTAGCCGCTTCCTTGGCTAAAGAGTCGGCAATGCAATTACCTTTACTCATGTTGTGTCCCTCAACCCCCCTCAGGATGATCTTATTACCTACCGAGGCTTTGGCTAAATCTTGGTGGCACTCTAGTATTAGCCCTTTGGTCTTTTCAGAAGTTTGGAAGACCTATTTATGCCATTATGTGTGGAATCTAACATCGTTCAATTGTCCGTCACGGCTTTTTTAGGTGAAGCGTATCGAAAACGTATCATTTTAATGATTCTGGTGTATAAATCAGACTGAATGCTCAGTGGCATGGGTTATGTTGGCTTCAAGGATCGGTATGATTTGTGGCTTATTCGAGTACACCTGCAACTTGGGAAAATTTCACAAGAAATTGTTGAACGGGGCCAAGTCACATGATCATGGAACCAGACTTCCAAAATTTAATTCTAGAGCGGAAAGGACCACGCACAAAATACAGGAGTTTTTGGATACCTCTTCAGTTTTCAGAAACTCACCGACGAGTTGATTTTTGAAGAGTGAAATCAAAAGCTTAGGGAATGAGATGATCAAAAATCGATAGCTCAAAGCTGAAGTGTTCACGCGTAAAACAGTGCGACCAGCCTATATTCGGTTCTTTATTAAACCATACCGAAAGTTTAACCTCAAATCCTTGGCCAATTTCAGGAAACACATGTCCTACTACAAAAACCCTCAGATCCAAGTTTGAACCTTTTTTCAGAACTACTGAAAAATTTCTCGCATTTTCTGTCGATTCACAAAAACCATTTCGACACTTGCATACATGCTTGAACTACTTTGCACCACACACTAAACTTATGATGCAATGTTTGGAACCTTTGGTGTAGTAATGAATATTAATGGAGTTTTTTCCCAACACCAAATCGTTATTTTTAACCTTGGCACGTGTTTCGATCACCAAGTGATCATGTTCAAGAGGAAAATAAAACTTCTTCTTCTTCTTGAAGATGATCACTTGGTGATCGAAACACGTATCGAGGTGTTAAAATAACGATTTGGTGTTGGGAAAAACTCAAGTAATATTCATTTGCATAGATATTATAGCTTGTGAATAATGAGGCTATTTATTGGCTGTTATTAATCATATCAATCTGTGAAATGAGATTGATAAATATAGGCATGAAATATTTGGACAGTGGTTCAACCTTTCATCAGTTTATAGATATCCATTCTTTCATTTTTCTTTACAAATGATGTTGATTATTTGAAATGTTTCACAGAAGTTTCATGCGTAATTTCTTTTGGTAAATAGATGAATAGTTTGGGAGCTATATACCAGTAGCTTCTCTGTCCTATAGAATTGGAAACCTCTGGTATACAATGGTATTGTCATATAATGTTTCAGTATACTCTAGAATACATTCAAACATCTCTTATCGGTGAATCTATTTGATGTAGAGTATTCTCAGCAAAAATAGTTCATTGATGTCAAACTTCCCAGAAATGAACGTGGACTTTTAATATAAAGTATGATACACTCATAATTTGATAAACTCGACATAAAGACGGCTTTTAATACTTCTGGTTAGGATTTTAGAAGTAGGAAACCAAAACTTTTCTTTCCCAAAAAAATTATCTGGGAAAAAAAACGTTTTGGCTTTCTACTTTTCCAAAAAAGCAATCAATTTAAAAAACTTAATTCCATTCAAAGATGCATAGATCATGCAAAGAAGACACTTTCAGACACGTCAGGGGAAGAAAAAACGCTGTCAAAACAACTACTTTCATATAAACATTTTTTGTTACCAACATTAATTATGAAATTGAATCAGATATCATTCACAGGATTGCTACACAATATAGTAAATGAAGAGGTGAAACTTCACTTACATGGAACAATGTCATCCTCACTTGTGGTCATCCGATATTTCGACTTGGTTTATCTCCTTCAGCACCAATTTGGATAACATTCATAAAATATCGACTTCATGTCGCGAATGAATTTTCAATCTACTCATGTCATATAGTATCTAATGACATTCATTCGTTTATTTGATTTTTTTAGGAGAGAAAGTTTCGGCTTTCTATTTCCTAATTTGTATACAAAAAAATGTGGGAATCCTTAAAAAAAGGAAGGAAGCATGTCATCGATGACATGAGTAGATTAAACTAATTCTAACATGAAGTCGTAATTTTATGAATGAATTGAGTGCTTCATCTCTCAATCTTATCCAGCAAGTATCTTTGTCGAAACATCGAATATCCACCAGTGAGGATGACAGTATTTTATGTAAGAAACATTTACCTCTTTCTTTCACTATATTGTGTAGTAATCCTGTGAATGATATATGATTCATTTTCCATAACGAATGTTTGGAATACAAAATGAATAGAGTGAGAAAATGTTTATTGTATAGTATTTTTCTTTCGTGTAATTCAATGTTTATATGAAAGTAACTTTCTTTGCATTGAATAAAGTTTTTGAAATTGATTGCTCCCTTCCTTTCTTTGAAAGATTCCCACTTTTTCTGTATGAAAATAGAGAACTAGAAAGCCATAAATCTTCCTTTTCCAAAAATCAATCTTCCCTAAAAATATACTGCTTTCAATTTAAATAAAATAATCGTTTGATAAACCATAAAAAAGTAGTGTGGTACAACTTCATGGAAATTCAGATAGAGGTAACTTAGTCATATTCATTATTAAATAACTGTTTATTTTGATTCCGTAATTAAGGTAGTCAATCATCCCTCATCGTAGAGGTAGTCAATCTAATGTGATCCCTTCTATCTGTTTTTCTGCCAACCAACTATCGCCCCTTTAGGAACGACAACCTTCTCAAGTCAAAAGTTGTGCGAGTATGGGTTAACGTAGTCTTAAATCAAATCGTGCGATTACTAGCACGTTAAAATCGTTCGTACTACATTAAAATCGTATAACGATTCACTCAGCTATGTATCTCGTGTTTGTTTCTATTTTAGTTGCACTCAATATATCGCATTCATGATGTGTTAACTGACTCATGATGTTGAGTAACTATAGTTGCTTAACATCAGTAGACTGCTTCATCTCCTAAATATGTCAACTTGGTTGATGAAACTCCCTTCCGGTGCTTTGGAACAGTGATTGTTTTTGATTTATTTCACACCAGCTATTCCAGTTCTATGTTTTTCATGCTCAATACATCATATACGGGGTCAATCCAAACAGCTAAATAAAATTAATATTAATGGAGTTTTATCTCAACACCAAACCGTTATTTCAATACCTTGACACGTGTTTCGATCACCAAGTGATCATCTTCAAGAAATAATCGATAGTTCTCTCTCAGTTAATTCACAATCATTTTCAGTGTTCTCAAAAAATGTTTATTGCCTCCAACCTTTTTTGTCTTATCATCGATTTATTGAAAATAACCAATATTACTTATCCCTTATTTCCATTTATCCCTTATCCTCTTACTTCCCTTTGAAAGTCAGAACATCAGCTAAAAATGCAGACTTCAACCAACAATAAGAAGTTTCATTTCCCAATGAAGAATTGTAGGACGTTACCAAATACAATTTGATGCTGAGAAACATTCCAGACAATAGTATTCTCTAAGGAGGTAAATGTGACCAGAAACGATAATTTGGTCAATTACCGTTGTATACCAAATTGGATACCAATTTGTCTTGGCACAATCACATTACTGAACTAGGAAAGTTAGCTCTTCATAAACCTGGTGCACTATTTCGAACCAGTAAGTTGTCTACACTTGTGAAACTTTCAATGGAACAGGAACTCTGAGCCCACTTAGTTCCAGTAACGAACTTTCGAGATATCGGGTACCATCTCTTCGTCAGAAAGCCTTGTCACGTTATAGCGGGGTTCTGTCGTGATGAACCTTTTTCCTCAGCTTTTCGGACTATTTATGGATCAAATAGCAATCAGAGAATTCGATCCTGATTCTGCGGAGAAGGTGAACATCAACTAAATGACCTTCGACTCTTGAAACTCTCAATAAACCTAGAAGGCTTGTTCATGCAATCGGGCGGGCCTTCTTAAGAGCAGGATATGATGAAACTCTGCCTTGAACCAAATTATTGAGTAACAGAAGCAGAATCTGCATCAGGAGAGGAAACGAACACTTACCACCAAACGATAATTCTCTCAAACTGAAGGCAAAAGAGCTCTGCATGGCTAAATCTGGAGTACTGTCAGGTAAAGATGACTCACAGATGAACCCCATATAGAGAGGGTAGTTGCTACTGGAATTTCTTCAGTATAGTATCATGGCTGCCGTGGAGGATATTCCAAAAGATGGTCCACAGTTACGATTCCAGAGCTGCATATTCCGGCCTGGATCGGTACAGTTCACCTGACAGGATCAGGAGAGAGTTCTCTGGATGGTAGATGCAATCAGTACCCTACAGCCATGGGAAAGACGTTTCCTTGAATTTCGTACATGGACTTACTTCCAAAGCCACATATTTGTTTTGCCCATCTACCTGACAAAAGGTAGCCGCAGACTGACTGCTCATCAGGTCCTCACAAGATTTGGAAAAATATGCAATGGTCTGTCAACCTTGAAGTGAATTATTTTTCACAATAAAATTCAAGCTTCACTAGTAGAGCATACTCATCAGTATGAAACTCTTGCCAGCTGACTTTTCGGTTTCGTCAGGAAGCTGTATTGATTTGGTTAAGTTTTGATAGGTATGAGCCACAAGAAACCCTCGCGGATCACAGTGGAGTATCAGACAGACCCATTTATTTTAGATCTACCAACCTACCCACGTTTATCAAAATAAATTTCCAATAAATTCTCAAAATGTGTACATGCCACTTGAGAGTAGATATACATTTATAGACGGCAGTCATTTAACGATATCGAACTGGCCTAATAGAGATGATACGCTACAGTTGTCTGTTTCACTTGGTGTACTTTTTGTCATCGTTACCTGAGAGGGGGTGCAGGAGCCACGCGTTGCTAGGAAAAATCCTTGAAAGGGTTCAATAGGCCTCCGCTACTTTTGTGCTAATTTCATACTCGTTTTCATGTAACGGGATATTGCGAATTGTTTCACGGAGTTTTCCACCCCGCTTTCCTATAGGAGGAGGAGTTTCATAAATTGAAAATGCCCGAATTTAAATTGTGTTTGTTTTAGGGAAAACTTCGAAGACAAAAAACGAAACAACAACTGGGTTGTATCTCTTATGTGTGTACGAACATAATGTGGGAGCCCAACAATAATATAGTACTCGTAACTTCGTAGCAAATATTGAAGGGTTCTTCTGAGACGTCTATTACACAGAGAATTATTTTGTAATTCGACAAACAACTGTCTTGAGATCCAAAAGTATCATAGATTATTTCTCATTGACACATATGTTGAGTTCTTGTATTTAATTGTACATAATGATTCAAAAAAGAAAAAAAATAATTATGAACCAATATGTAGAATATAAAATAGAATAGAATAGAATAATAATAATATTCCTTATTTGAAATAAAAAAATCATAATTTATATTCATTTCTAATATTTTTGCTACAAATTTGTTACATATTGGAATTATTTAAAAAAGAAAAATATTTGGCAAACAATAGATGAATACATTCTAAAGTTGATCAATAAGATAGGCACGATAATATTTCAAGAAAGAAAATTGTATCTTAGGTAACAAACACATAATACAAATTATACTTGTACATTGAAAACAAATTTCTCAGTTCGTTTTTGAGCATGTTCACAGATGGGCCATTTTTAATTACATTTGGTAATTTGTTGAACTGATGAAAACCCTTGAAAAACAATGAATTCGTGGGGTTTTTGTTTTTTGTTCTGTTTATATATAAATTATTATTATTTCGAATGAAGTGGTGGTGAATATCATCATGAAAGACAATGTACTGTTCAAAATAAGATTGTCCTAAATTGTTCAATATTTTGTACCTATACAAAAAACATTGTGAAACTTAATAGTCTTTGACAAATGGACTACCAATTTATAACATTAAGCATAGTAGTAATAGTAGTAATGATTCTCATACCACGATTCTGAAGTTTTTGGAGTTGAGACAATTTATTCTGATTGAATAGATATAGGATAGAGGAACAGTAGTGAAAGTGTGGCTGAACAATTGACTTGTAATCTGTGATACTTGACTCGGTTGAAAGGCTATTAGCAATTCTAGAGAAAAAGAACCATTTTTTTGAAACTTTTTTGTGAATGTACTCAAAGTGTTCATCAAATGATGGAGTGGAATCCATCAGTAATCTCAGATATTTAGTTGAATTCACTAATTCAATTCTTTCATCATCAATGCTGAGGTTAATAATTTTTGGAGTCTATTTGGCTCTATTTAAATTTGGTGGAGATTATCATTGCTTTTGTTTTAGAATAGAATAGAATAGAATACAATATAATAGAATAGAATATAATGGAATACAAAATATTTATCAACTGTCTTAAGATAATAGAAATATATAGCACGTCAATACAGGTATTCAATTTACAGAACAGTTGATTTGATGAAATATATTGTGATTAAATGATGAAGGAGACGACAAATATAGGAGTAAATTAATTACAAAATACACAACTACAATGATTGATGAGTATGCCCCACATAAATTTCGATACTCCCCATTTTTAAATATTCCAAATAATCATGAATATTTGACATTGGCATTGTATAGATCCAAATTGATGCCCTTTTTGTGAAACCGATAATCGATGCCGTGTTGTATAACGAGCTGCATAAATAAAATGCGACAAATTTTTCTAAAACCAACATTTGCTATCATTCGAACATCCTTTTTATGTCAAAATGTGTCTAAAAGAGTTACCCCAGAGTAAGACTCCATAGCTTATCATACCGTTACTTTCTGTATCTGGCATAAAATAAATATATTCCAGACGATCTTCATTTCAATCGTAAATTATTGTCAATTCCAATATAATGCATATATAAATACAATGCGATTATAATGTAGCATTATGTGATAAATAGTAACAGCCCCAGAACTGAACTTTTGAGTACTCCGTATTAAATTCCTTTGAATTATTTTCCGTTATTAAATATAACAGTTTGAGAAAGATCATTTAACAATAATGCAACCCGCCTTTTGTGAAAAATGTTCTCATATTTTCTCAAGCAAAATCATAATCATAGTCTTTATCAAACATTTTGGGGCACCATGTATATATGGTAGATCAAATAATAACGAAAATAAAACATACTGACATAAACATCACACCTAGAAAAAAATATAGATAATAATAAAAAAAGGCAGTGTTTAAATGAAACATACATTAACAATAAAAAAAGTTCAGTTTCGTTCGAATATTCCTTCATAAGATAACATTTTCAAATCAGAAGTTTTTTAAATTTCATTAGTTCGGACATCCATTATCTGAGAGGTTTATACTCATTTTTTTTCATTTATTTTTTCAAATAACACATTCAAATACATCAGTCATGGACTCATTTGATTTTCCAATCAATTAGTTTCTTCCAGATTTCATATCCCTCAACACTATTTCAAACAGTGCAAGTCTAAGCCTTCAACATGCATTCCACAAACTGTGACAAACTAATTTCAATTTCAACTTTTAAATTTCGACTTTAGAGTTGATATTCTCAGCACTTGAATTGGAATTTTACATTTAGATTTCTAGTTTCGAGGTAGTTGGAAATACAAAAAAAAATATTCGTTATTCAATAATTTCCATTTAATGTTGTTTGAGTCACCCTGTAAACATCAGTTTCAGTGACTTGAATTATATTCAAATACAGGAAGTTACTGAAGCTGACCATTTACATTCTCCGATCAGAAATCGACGTTAAATGTTCCAAAAGCCTAGTTAGAAACATGATAATTTCACCGATCATATTCCTCGCATTGTATGTACTACAGAAACAGTCTCCAGGAAATTGAATGATGCAAATAGGGCGCATGCAAACATTCTTGGAAACTCGCATGACACGAGGAAAGCCATTAGGATAAGCCTCAGCCGATGTTTATTCAAATGCGAACATTGATAGAGAGTTGGAATTTCAAATAAACTTGCCCATCGCGAATATCAGAAATGTGTCCCAGAACGTCAAAACAGCGATAGTGAAGTTTTTGAGGATTGGAACGAAAATATTACATGTGACTACATAAGTTTCCGTAATATTTTTCAATTTCAGGGAATTAATTTTGTAGGTATACCGTGTCGACTTGGTCATTCTCATTATTAATATTTAAAATGGAATAGAGAATCGATTGATGCCCTGTGTTTCTCTCAATTTGTTTGTATTGGCTTGTGTCAAAAGTTTTTACGAGTCCATACCGTTTGTTGTACCGGTTGTACCGGTGGGAAAGTTATCAAAATGTTTGGAAGATGGTAGTCGATTGCCGAGTGGTACCCCACACCGAGGGGTAAGTGATCATTGGGTCCGAGAATCATGTGCCCTGAGCAAGCGCAGTGATTTTGACAGAGTGATCTTGCTAGAGTCTGCGGAGTTCAAAGAGAAATACTCGATATTTTATCCATTTTTCCTCCTCTTTTCGGGCGATATTCGTCTTGCCAAGAGTTGAAAACTTCACGACAAATATCATCTTACTCTGGTGGTCGGGAAAAACTGCATCAGGCTTATTAGCTTGTATGAACTTGAGGGTGGGAAACTAATAGTTCCAATAAATTCGTCACTTCTCGTTCCCCACAACGGATTCAATACCCCCCGGAGGGAAGGACAACACCGGTGTCTCGCCAATACCGTAAGAGTGCCGTAGATGATAATATGGCACTTTTAGGGCCGCGTTATATCGATGGATATAGGACGAGACCGCATATGCTGGACATGCTGATAGCAAGTGCATAAGAGACTCGAACGCCTCGCGGCAGACCTTCTCCTTGTGTCAGGAACCTTATTATAATAATAATTATTATTATTTTTCCACCGTAGTGTGCGCTGGTCAGGCCCTATATCCCGAAGCCCCGACACATTCGGGAGGGCGCGCCAGCATTATCAACCAATAACCACTCCCCACACCGTGGGGAAAGTGATCGTTGGGTCCGAGAATCATGTGCCCTCAGCAAGGGCAGTGAGCAAAGAATGACAGCCTTCTGCATCTGTGTGGCTGAGATTTCTGCCTTAGTGCGGCAAGCCGGTATGATTTTTAGATTCGAGAGTAGAGAGGGCATCATTCTACCAAGGACTCCAATAATCAGAACAACCATCTTGACAGAGTAATCTTGATAGAGTCTGCGGAGTTCGAAGAGAAATACTCAATATTTCGGACGATATTCGTCTCGCCAAGAGCTGAAAACTTCACGACAAATATCGTCTTGCTCTGGTGGTCGAGAAGTACTACATCAGGCTTGTAACTTGTATGAGCTTCAGGGTGGGGAACTAATCGTTCCAATAAATTCGGCACTTCTCGTTCCCCACAACGGATTCAATATCCCCTGGAGCGTAGGACAACACCGGTGTCTCGTCAATACCATAAGAGTGCCGTAAATTGTAATATAGCACTTTCAGGGCCGCGTTATGTTGATGGATATATACCGAAACCGCATATACTGGACATGCTGATAGCAAGTGTTTAAGGAACTCGGACGCAGACCTGCACCTTGTGTTAGGAACCTTATTATTATTATTATCATCATCAAAATTGCTAGTTGTGTAAATCAAAAGGGTGCATTTTCAGAAGACATTAGTTTTTGAGGAAGGTGAAGAATTAGAATGCCAAAACTTTTCTTTCCCAAATAGTAATTGTAGATTTTTAGTCGAATGAGTCAATATTCAAAACAATTCCCCTCTGTTTCTACATAATTTTTGGCAGTAGGGCAAAAATACAGCAGTAGTGTAGCATATTGTAGATGAGATAGTTTTTATTTGTGGAATACAGGAAATTCAAAATGAAAATCTCACAATAATGTATATAATGAATATGAGCATTCGCGAATTGAGTTGAAACCATCAATACTGCATTTTAGTACACAATGATACCTGAGTGCCCTGTGTTATTGGGATACCAGCATAGAAATTCGATTCAACATAAAAAAGAAGTTGAAAACCAACAAATCACATCTTACTGATTAAATCACAGATTTTCTAAACTAACCTTATAACTCCTGCAATACCTACAGCAATTATTTCGATGGTTGTAGAGCCAGCAAAACACTAGCACTGGATATGCATTTCCTCTTATTGGTAGAAAATTTCCGGTCTAACCTTATTTCTCGCTTCTTTTGGTTGTGCCCACTCTCCGCTTCTTGCTGCTACATGTCTCATTCCTAGTTCTTTCTTGTAACTTTCTGTTTCTCTAAATTTCTTGTTGCTCTATCTTTTCTAAATGTAAATAATTAATTTCACTTGGGCCTTCGGTACAATTCGTACTCCGTGGAAAGAAGTCGAATTTCTAGGAAACGCACCACACACTGTTTCCACACTAAAATCCACAATGCCGGAAATAACTTTTCGACAGCGTCTAGTCAGGCGAATTTTGAAACAGCTGAATATAAAAAAGGCATCTGGCCCTGATGAAGTGCCGTCATCGTACTTCAAAGTGCGCAAATGAACTTGCACCAGTATTTTGCAGACTTTTCAATTTGTCTTACAAGAAAGGGGTTTTTCCTTCTTGTTGGAAGGTTGCTCGCGTTCAGTCTATTCCCCAAAAGGGCAAGGAAAATCTTCCAAATTATAGACCAGTCGCTTTGCTATCAGTGATATCAAAAGTCATTGAGAGAGTTGTTAACCACCATATCCTCAAATATTTGAAGGGCTTCAACATCTTGAGCGATCATCAATATGGCTTTCGGAAACAAAAATCAGCAGGCGATCTTCTATGGTATGTCACCCATATTTGGAATAACGCAATCGATTAACATGGAGAGTCAAGAGCTGTTGCACTTTATACTTCTAAGGCCTTTGACCGTTTGTGACATGAGAGTTTGCTGGCCAAACTTCGTTGCTATGGCTTATCGGAACATTTTTGTGTATGGCTCTACAGCTTTCAGAAAGAAAGTTCCCTGCAAGTGACCGTCAATGGATATTTCTCAAATACTTTCACCATCAACACTGGTGTTCCCCAGGGATCAACCCAGGGATCTCGAACCCTGTTTTTATTGTATATCAACGACTTATTGGAAAAAAAACAAGAATCCAATATATTGCTTTGCTAACGACAGCACATTTGTCTCGTCATTCCATTTGGATTCCACACATCTTCACCGGCGGCAGGAGGTTGCATATCTTAATGAGGATCTAGGAGTGATTTCAATTTGGGGTGAAAGTAAACAGGTTCAATTCAATACCACAAAAACCCAGGCATCGGCTTTCTCCAAGAAGATAAATGTCTCCGAACCGGATATAATAATGTTAGGTCAGACAACTCCGCTTTCTTCTGCTTCGATAAGTTTCTTGGTGGTTGAAACGGACACCAATATGTCGCTGGAATTACAGAGGCTGCTTCTCAAAAGCTTGGAACACTGTTCCGAACCAAAAACCGGACACCTCAGCAACTTTTGACGCTCTATAAAGCTCAGATCAGACCTTCTTTGGAGTATTTTTGTCAGGTATGGAACTCTGCCCCAAAACATAGCCTGAAGCTGCTGGATTCCATCTAGAAAAAAGTCATCCGCCTGGTTGGAGACGCGAATATCACATGTAACCTTGATAGCCTGGAACATCGAAGAATGGTTGGAGATTTGTCTCTCTTCTATAGATACTTCCACGGAAAGTGTTCAAGTGACTTGGCACATTTGATTTCTCCTCAACTCAGTACACCTCGAACTTCACTCTTTAAGAACTCTTTCATCTGGAGAACTGCGTTTATGTGAAATAAACTTCCTGAGAACGTTTTTCCAAATGAATTTAATCTTCAGCGATTCAAATCCAATGTGAATCGCTACTTTCGCACAGGCACTGCTCTCAGAGCTCCTTATGGATTTTCCTGATAATATCAACATCTGAAAAAAGGAAACTTTACAGAACTATCGGCAGGCATCGAACAGATGATCAATTGGGCCTATCTCCGTTTCTCAAAAGGATCTAAAGAACACACATGAGTACGAGTACTGAATGATCATAAACGCGTTGGTACCTGCTCTAAAGCTTGATACTGAGAAAGAAAAAATATGGTCTTGGAGGTGCCAAATCTACAATCATCTACGGCCTATCTATGAATTGAGCGAATTGTAATATTAAACGGAATTCTCCAAGATAAACTACGTTGATAAACTACGGAAAACTAGTGCATCTGCAAATAGACTTTCAAAAACATGGTATCTCCTTAACTAAGAAGGGAAACAAGATGCTTCTAGATCAGAAAACAACAACCAATGGACAAAAAACAAACGTGTTCGAAGTATAAGCTAGAGCTTACGATTAGTATTTCTTACAGTTCTTAGAATGATCGCAAGTATTCCAATGTTGTATACATTTACGGGCTGATGGTGAACCTGTTCAGATCAGATTAAGTAAAGTAAGTCACGAAAGCGTTAGCGAGTTGACAAGCGAACAAGTGAAATAAATGAAATGATTTTCAAGTCATATTAAAAAATATAAATAGGCATATCATTATTACTTAGCAGTAACTTCGTTGATTGATCTTTGATAACTGATACCATAATGTCTGTTCAAAGACCCAAATATTGCTAGCTCATTTCTTCACTTGTAAACTCGTTAAACCACAGTGCACATAACCTGTATGAAAAGTGGCACGACTTTCATCTGACTGTTTGGACTTAAAAAAATGTTTATATATAGAGAAAAATATAATTTTTCAATGATATGTGGAACAAGACTTAATGTTTGTCTTCAATGAATCATTTTATTTGAGATGGTATACATATATTGTAGACTGATATAATTACTTCTATAGTTAAAATTTAAAGATGAAAACTGTTCATTGTTTCTTCTGAATATGTTTTTCATTTTCTAAATTTTAACTGAGATATCTCCCTTCCTGATAACTCGCACAACGCCAATACCACATAAAACACGATAAAAAGTTGATATAGTTGCTTGGCACTTAGTTTACGTCGAAGCAGATAAATTCTATTTAAAAAACGAATATTGCGACTAGAGAAACTAAGCATGCAGATAAATGCGTGCAGATTAGAATCTAATCTAATCACCAGGCTGGCCTCAACCATTTTTTAGATTTTGCGAACTATCATTCTTAGTGAATTTTTGTGCGGGTCCAAAATAACAGGCGAAAACACAGATTCGCGATATCCCAGATTCCCACTAACGGCCAACTGTTGGTTGGTAAGTCATTCATTTTTTAATGCTGATGTTGGATGAGGATCAACTGATGGTTTCATGTTGGTACTCGGAATATTGATGTAATAGCAATGAAATAGCATGAAAAAAGTAGAAATTAATAAAGTCTTTTATTAGCGACAAATGAACAGACTATTATTTATTTTCATAAATGAGATAATAGAATCTAACGTTCTGTATTTAATGAGCCATCTGTTTTAAGCTGACCCATTCAAATATCTCCAAATTTACAAAAGAATTCTAGAACTTCAACAAATTCCTTGTAACCACCAATTGCTACATTTTTTTTCAGTTTGTAATCCAATCAACAACTGAACCACAGTTCAATATTTCATCGCCTTCTCTTAAATGATCACTTCACAATTAAGGAGCGTTCACACAGAGCGACAAAATTTGTTCACACGATTCGTCTCGAATCGTTTTTTTTATTTCAGTTCATTTTGCGTGATGAGGGAGTTACCACTACTGTTATTTATTTTCGTTATTTGTTCATCTAGAAGTGTGAAAAAAAGACATTTCATTTACATCACAAAAACTGATTACACCATAGAAAATAGTTAAATTTCATAACAAATGAAAAACAGGTATAATAAACTGCCGTATAGATTACAGCAATATGTCGAAGAAACTGTTTACACGCAATGACTTGTCGCTACGATTTCCATAAATTGAGGAGAACTTGCACTAACCTTCAATCTGACTTCAACTCCGGCAAGTAGTAGTGATTTCTTGTTTACACGTAACACGCTGCGTTTTGTCGCACCATGTGAACGCGCCTTTATCTGGAACGATGGCTTGTCAAATATTTGTATCTACTTACTGGCGTATCTTACTTCAGTAACTTACTCAGATAATCATTTACTCACTTTCGAACTGCCCACATCTCTATGAGATGTAGAAGTTTCGACTATTACCTCGTTCCGAAAATACCTGAATCTTCCATGGATGTGTCTTTCTCAATCTGTAGCGTTCGAGTAGGCAACGATGCATTTACCAGGAAGGCCGAGAAAATGTAGATTTTAATAGGCCTTGACTCGTAGGCAGTCTTGTTCGTAACAATATGATACTTTTTGAGGTGTGTTTTTTGCACACTCTGTAAGAAATGCGAATAAATTGTTCAAACACTTATCGTAAATATCAAAAATCCATTATATTCAACATAACAACCCTGATTGGATCTCTTATCGACTCTGTCTAATCATCGGAATTTGAATCGGTGGACCAATCAATTCCTTTCCGATTCCTTATATTTTTTCCGAATTTCTCTACATGGTGCCAAAACAGTTCCAAGAAATGTTTCAGTAATACTCTTGTATGCTTTCATCGATTCAACTGATAATTATAATCAGGTTTCCATATTCATTTCAATTATTTCAGTTATCTGATTAGGTGTAATTTTTGTGGTCTTTCTCCATTGACGTCAGTAAAATAGAAATTGCAGATACAAGTACTTGAGTGATTGAATAAACTGAATAAAAAGATCACGATAAGTGAATTCCAAATAGTAAGGATTTTTTTTTTAGTTGTTGGTGAGTATAGGTACATTTTCCTTTGAGAACGAAAATATTTTAATTTTTGGCCAGTAACATATCGTGGAGAGCTAAACGGTTATCCTATCTGTACCTGTATGGAGTTCTGCATTAATTTTTAGCCTTTCTACCTCTCCATCGTTCAGAAGACTTAACAACAACAACAAACTTCGAAAAAGTATTTGCAGTCAGAATAACGAATTATTTGGAATAAAATAATATACTGTCTGATTCACAACACGGATTTCGGAGAAACAAATCTATCGAGACAGCTTCGTATCACTTACTGAGCCACATACATGATGAAATAAACAAAAACAAGTGTGTTCTATCTTTATTTTTCGACTTATCCAAAGCCTTTGATAAGGTGTGTCCAGAGTTTCTTAGCCGTAAACTTCACAACATAGGTCTTCCGGGTAATATTAGAAATTGGGTCTTATCTTTTGTGAGTGAGAGAAATATGATA
>WOGN01000840.1:0-21870 GCA_015342105.1 Leptinotarsa texana | reverse complement strand
TGATACATAAATACTGGGCAGAGTTAGAATTTCCATATTCACAAACACTGGCTTGGTGTGGTCCCTGATATCTACCCCAATTGTTTGAGAATTTTTTTTGACATCAGTGTAGAGGAACTCGCACCCCTAATCATTGTAACATATACAGTGTGATAGTGAACTATACCATACTAAGAACATCAAATTTGATGGGACGCTAATACTCCCGAGAGTATGTCTTGACTTTGGCAGAATTTCACTCTTACCATTTGACCTGAGAGATCGTTCATCGGTTTCGTCAAGAGCTGGACTTATCTGGTTGAGTTTGAACAAGTGTGAGCCACAATGAACTCTTGCGGGTTGCAGTGGAGGGTCGAATTGATCCACTTCTTTTGGATATAACCTAACTTAGTGCAGCGGAGACGATGCAGTTTATAAATTGACAAGTAAAATGTATAAGATTAGGGAATGAGTGACTTTTGTATTCAATTTTTATAACTGCTAATATCTTGAAAATGAAATCAACGTGAAAAAGTTTAATATTTAACTCATAACATTTTTTGAATAATCCATGAGGATATAATAAGATTTTTTATTAAGTCAACTGAAATTTTAGGTTAATTTGTGATTATTTATTCCAATTTTGAATTATTCCAAGTTATTTTCCACTAATCTGTAAATCTCTATACTAAACTGTAAATCTCTCTCAATTACTTTCATCATCACTCAGTTGATTTAATTTAATTGAATTATTGAATTTGAGTTATTCCAAGTTATTTTCCACTAATCTGTAAATCTCTATACTAAACTGTAAATATCTCTCAGTTACTTTCATCATCACTCAGTTGATTTAATTTAATTGGGTGTCACTAATGGGAGTAAAGAAAAACAAATTTCAACTAACAAGGAATGGTATATTTTTTAGTCTCTCAACAAAACTTCAACAAATATAAAATTCAATTTCAAAAAAATAATTTTTTTTAAGAATAATCTGTTACATATCAATCTCAGTTGAAATCATAGAGTATCATAACGAAACATATCCGGCAAAATTGTTTATATAGCACTTATTAAGTGTTGTTTGTCTATTAACAACCGCTATAGATGGAAGTTATAGAACACCCCAACATGCACATTATATATTACACACCCATTTATCAAACTCTACTTTCCCACTGTTGCCAGATTGTTGTTAGGATTTTACCTTGCTAACCATGTCGATCTTGTAAGGATAAAAGTAATAGAATTGCCATGTAATTGAACCAATATTTGTGATAGCCATAAAAATGAATTTTGTTTTTATCTTCTTAGCATAGATCATGAAAAATTAAGTGAGATGAGTTAAAACGGAGTTCCAATAGTCGTAAAAAACTGTTCATTTACTGATTCATTAAATGATGGATCATTCAAAAGTTATCGTTATTATTTTTCCAGAATATGAGCAGCCCTAGATTAGAACCTTTAGAAACAAAAAAAAAGTTCAACGCATTCTGGTACCTAGCGAACTAGATACCTTGCTTTGATTAGTTGGTTCATGCTTTCTATTCGCGAATCAAGTGCTGTAAGTACATACGAATATGTCATGTATCTAGAAGTCGGATTGTAGACCGATCAAGTAAACTTTATTTAATTATTCTTGCACTTTTTTTTCACTATATCTTCTATACACTTATAATGGAGAATTAGAGACATTGAACAATTCCAAGGTCTCCGTTAAAGGCCATTCTCAAGAATTTTTTTGAAAAAATCATTTATAGACAATCTACATCAAGTTTCTATGAGGCTGGTATCAAATTAACTGGATTTAGTAATAAAGTATGAAATTACGAACAGTTGATGTCATTATTTGAAGTTACTGAACTATTTTTACTCATTTTCGATTTCTTGTTTGATTTTATTCATAATTTCTATGGTATTCGGTGAGAAAAAGTAGAACAACTCTTGTTTTTAGTCAATGATTTTTGAAGAGGCGAATGAAAAATCTCACTTTTTCATATCAACTAATATTCTTATGTTGGAGCACGAACATTTCTGGTTTAATTTCATCTTCTCAATTACAACAATTATTGTAAGTCTATATTTTTATCCCTATAAGAAACTTGGTGTTTCCTAAAAATAGTAGATATTCATCAACTTTTATCTCGACCACTTCGATGAAAGACATTAATTGATAACCGAATCGATGGGGCTTTCTACAATTACTCATAACTTTTACATATAGTTTTAAATGTTTTCTCATAGATCATTTCATTATACTTGTATTTCTATGAGTTATTTTAAAAGTAATTAAGTGTAATTTGTTCCCTTTTATTTCAATATATTTACAGTACGTAAAGTTTGAGTTAGCGAATATTGAGAATAATAGAATTTGATTGAGGAGAAGAAAATCCAGACTCGTTGGCCATGCTCAAAAGGAACTTGTGGAAACGATTGTTTCGTCTGGTTCTGCGATATATACCTTCAGGGGCAATGGTGGGATGCCGATTAGAGTTACATTCTAGTCTATATCCGACATGTTGGTATTCTTATGAATTTCAATGTCTTCCATGTGGAGTTGTATGTGAATTCATTCAGTTTACTATGGAAAAGTAAAAAAATGAACATATACCATTTCTGGATGTACTGGTCAACAAAAAACTGTCAGAAAACTTAGTCACACAGTTCAGCGCAAAGTTACTCATACTTATCTCAACAACTCAAATCATCATCCAGGACCAAAAAAGTAATATATTATATATATTATTATCAATAAATGGACTGGAATACAACTCCAATCGACATCACACCACCAGTACACCTATCAATAATCTATCAATAAGACTAATTAAAAGTGAGTATTCTTATGGAAAACCCACCCTACCATCTCCTACAAGTATGAATATGAGTGAACAGCTATCACCCCAGTGTCGCTAAAGAGGCGTAAGCCTATAGCAGGGCCCCTACCATACTATCATATGTACTCATATTCATCCTGTACCAAAATAATCCATAAACGTTTTTCAATTTTTAAATTGATCACCCTAGTGTCTCTGAAGAGGTATAAGCATATATCAGGGCCTCTACAATACTATCCTATGTTCTCACATTCATCCTGTACCAAAAATAATTCATAATCATTTTTTAATTGATCACTCAAGTATTCATGAAAAGGCATAAGCCTATAGCAGGGCCCCTACATGCCAACCAACCTACAAACTGTCATTATAAATGAAAGCAATTAATAACGTTTTCGAATTGAATTGAATCACCCCAGTAAGTCAGTATTAACTTTGAAATTGTAATCAACGAATCTGAAGATGTCTGCTGCAGTAGTAAACGAAACTTTTTTATACTACAAGTTCCTTCTGACTACGATCTGCCAACCCAGATGTTTTCTCTAATCGTGACACCGACTTTGAAAGCTATGTTCTTATATTGATGAAATTTTAATTACGACAACAAAGAAATTATTATTATTGAAATGAAATAAAATGAATAGGAATTTTGTGTTTCTGACTGAATTGTAAAATATTATAAAATCGCATATTTTATATACATAAGGTTTTTTTATGTAGACAACAGTTTACTTGCTATTTCAGAAATTGTTCGGAGTATCAGTACCAAATCCGAATTTCTAGTTTATCAGTGAATACTGCCAAATTTTTATTTTGAAAGAACTATCCTATATATAACAACTGCTGAGAAAATATCTAACACAAATACTGCTTCCACCCACCAAAACTGCAATGCTCTTCTGAACATGCATTTCACTTTCGAATTTGGGATCACAGAAAATGAACTACACTTATGGTGTCCAATAGACTTTGCTTATATCAGGTTTGTCTTTGAAAGATCTACAGGTTGTTGTTTGTTCAATCTACTATGCCTATAAATCACATATACGAGTTAAAGACCGTTTTATCTTCAAATAATCATTAACAAAAAAGATTTTCTGTTACATATAAATTTCTTCTGGCCATTACTTGATTTTAGGAGATGTTTCAAAGCAGGAATGCTCATTTTGAGACATTTTAATGATTGCAGTGAAAGGTGAATCTGTATAGCACCATTCTCGACAATAATTAATTTGGAATCACAATCTCCAAATATTGCTTTCAACGATATATCAGGTGGTTTTAAAAGTTTTGTCCGTCTTAATGACATGTGTTTTTATAGCATCATATATCTCAATAAATATTTATTCTCTTGTGTCGTGGTATACACTGTGTCCAAGATAAGAATGACAGCATGGGGATATTGGAAACGGTGAGTGATACGGGGTCGATTGAGTTAGAGAAACTCACCGAGATGTTACAGTTCAAAGCAGACTCGTAAGAACGGAAAAACATTTGAAACAACCTAATAAATGAAGATATACAAAAAATAATAAGCTAGCAAATAGATTAATAGTATTTACACTGTTTGATAAAAAAAGTAGTAGCCAATTTAGAAAGTAGTAGCCAATTTAGTATAGTTACAGAGGCAACTTTGAGAAATAGAAAGATTCCCTTGAGTAAACTGCTAGAATATATTGTCTTAACATTATCAACATTATGGTATACGATTCGTTTTAAAAATTTTGTTTTCCAGATATTTTTTTTTTTGAATGCAAATGCATTTACGAAAGAAAGACTGTTTTTTCTCAAGTGATGGCCATTCGAGAATGAAAGACTTTCTTCACCCAATGGACTTACTTTATAAAATTCATTAATTCATTAATAATTTATTGAAATTTCAAATTTACAAATATTCTATACTGTATACTAATGACTAGAACTAATAGCACCTAGAGAAAATGGTCAGAACTGATTTTGAAGTAGGTTTAGTCAAAATTACGTTTAACAACTGAGTGTATTTATCAATCAACATATTGATATCATATTCTTTATACACGAGAAGATAATCTCTAATATTTATGAATTATGGAGAATCTGTACGGGTGTGGTCATCATATACACATCATATTTATTTTTTTTGCTTTGTTATTGAGAATGTGGGGTTATGGTTGGTGGGAGAAATCGTATCTGCGTAAAGTTTGGGTCGGTGAATGACTAAGAAAGTATTAGGAAAAAGGGAATAGAAACTTTTGCAATTTGGATGTTTACGGCTCGAATAATCTACCAGACATAACTGATTTTTACACATCTACTGCACATCTTGAGGAAGAGGCTTCTCACCGGCCATGACTCAGTCCGGCAGCTCTACTTTCAACAACAAGTTTCTTTTTAAAAGTTTAAAAGAATCGTTTTACTAAGAAATCTGAAAAATCATCACAAAGGTCTGGTAAGACATATTGATTAATTTTCAATAATTTTATATATACAATCTATATACATGTCAGATTTGAAACAAAACGCTGACAAGAAAATATTTGAAAGACATTTTTGGTATATCCTGTATATTTAGAGATAGGTGATTTTATCGATCTGTAAAAACTGGCAAAACTCTGTCATTGTTTACAAGGAAATAGACAAAAAGAATGTGGATGAAAAGAAATATTTTTACACACAAACATATAGCAGTTTTCCGTCACTTTTTATATGGCTTGATTATGAAATAAAAAATTTAATAAAGGTGTACAAAAATACGGACGCGCAGAAGGGCAACCTACTCTTTGCATGAAAATTATGACTTCAAATTCGAAATTACGATATCAAAAGACGAAATTTTGAAATTACATGATTAAAGTTGTAATTTCGATAGTACTAAACTGAAGTCGAAATTTCGAGTTTCAAAGTCGTGATTTCCAAGAAACAAATAACAAAAATATGTGAGCCTTCTGCCCCTACTCACAAAAATAGTCAACAGAGATTAAATTGAATAATATCGAAAAATGTTCAAAAAATACAAAGATAATATCGAAGATGAGGTAGGTAGCAATGGATGCGAGATAAAAGGGATTTGTATTGAGGAATAAACTATAAAATCGAAGAACAAAGGAATTCGTATTCGATGCAATGAAATAAAATGGATTGAAGAATGAAATTTTCATTACAAGAGATGAAAAAGGTATGCGATAACTAAACCATTAAGAATGAAATAGTAGAAAAAATAATTATAAGTAGAAATACCTACTGTAAATTTTTTATTGGTGAATGCTAAATTCCTATAAGAGCATAAGGAAACAGAATGAAATCAATTCATGACTATGAAAATGATTATATAACAAGAACAAAGAATACATTATGATTACGAACAATAAATGATAGTAAATAAGACTGAATGACTTATCACAGTCGAAAGAGATATGGAAGAAATTCAAAAAGTAACAAACAGCTGGAATGGAAAAATTCGGCAATAAATATTTTAACAAAAAATGATTGGTTAAAGGAAAGAAAAAACAATAATCATGACAGCTGGAATTTGATGAGAGAGAAAAATATAAAAAAGTGAAAGTAGTGAAAAGCAAAATCATTCATGGATTTAGATATCAAGTGGTTAACCGCTCTCTAGGAAATGAAAAGAGATCAATCTTACATTGAAGAAACTGGGGATAGACAAAACAGCATAACAAAGAAAAAGGGATAAATAATTTCAGTAAAAAATATCACAATGGAGCGATGGAAAGAACATTGCAAAACGAGTGAATGGAGAGATAAATAGAGAATACTTTTTATTGAAATAGCATCTTCAGGCATATTCAGTACCAAATTCACTTGTGATCCATCACCAGGCAGCACTGTTTCGATCCGCCGAGGTCTCAACAGTAGAGCTAGACTAAACAACCCAAATGTTCGAAAGAGGAGAGGCCCCCACGAAAATGCCATCTACGTAATTGAGAGGTGACTCAATTCTCGAATGTCAAAAATAAACGAGACCCCTCTGTCTTTGAGGATTGAGTCACCTGTCCATCACATAGATGGGGTCTTTATAACGGGGAGATGTTATCGCCTTTATATTCGGCACCAAGTAACTCAATTTATAATTTCTCTCGTGAAAAAAGCTGTTTTAAAATCTGTTTTTCCGTTAACCAGCTGTCGCACCCCTGCGAACGACAACCCTCAGAAGTCGAAACTTGTGCGAGCTAAGGATTAACGAGGTCTTACCTTTTAACGTGTGATTCCTAACACGGGTTGGACGATAGCAAGTGAAAAATATTTTCATAAACGAGCATTTTCATCAACATGCTCTAAAAAGAGAACATCAAATTTAATTCAAATATGTACTTGTGATGCACTGTATGGAAATTTAGTGTAGTAATGAAGATTACTGGAGTTTTATTCCAACACCAAACGGTAAGATGATCACATTTAACTCAAGTTGAATTTTATTTTAGTCTATTCAGAGCATGGTGATAAAGGCTTTTTTGTTAAGATATTTTTTAATATGAATTTATAAGGAACAAGAAAACCAAAAGAGCAGTGTAGTAAATGAATCTATTGGAATACCTACGGCATTTTCAAGTCATCGAACGCAAAAAATAAATCTAATGAATCAGATTACATCAAATAAATTTTTGATGCGGCATTTAAGAAATAAAAACGGTAAATTGCTATGTTTCATGCGTTTCGGATGAAAAGTAATAAACGTATTACTCCACTTTTTGCCAGAGATAATCCGATCATATAAATACCCCTGTGGAGCACTTTGCATTTCAGTTATAACAACATAATAAACATAAAAAGTGCCATTAGTAGTGAAAATATTATCATACATGTCACAGCGGGGAATTTAAATTCATGCCGCCAGCTAAAAGTGTCATTTCTCTTTCCATTCGAACTGCTGCCATCAAATTCAATTTTATGGATCACATTGAAAGGTACTTCGACACGTATTTACTTGAAGTTATGCGTTTTACAGGGTGCCCTCAAAGACGACGTTGTACAGAAGGGATATCAATTATTCATAAAATCGCTACAAATTTTATGCACTTTTTTGGAGCTGTTTCACGCATATGGGGTTACATTAGGTTCGGTTCGTTTTTGGTTGTTGATGACGACCCTTGAGCTTGACGTGTGCCTAATTCGCTAAATTATTTGCATTAAAAGGGGTATAATTCAAAAAGTCTACATTTCATACTGTAAGTTTTTCATTGTGTAAATACGCATAATTAGGTTTTCTTTTCTTACCTATATTCTTGAATTTTAACATTTTTATTTATTCTTTATTTTTTATATTCTCATGACTGTCAGAGGACCCTCTAGTCCTCTAATTTTTTCTATATAATTTCAAAGAATTCGGAACTCATCCTTCAGTTCCTCCGCGATGCATAATGATTATTCGCGATCCTTTGTTTGCAGGCATGTTAGGTGTACACATTCTTGAACCATCAGTCCACCCTTTCGTAACTGTATCATGATTCTCATACCAAATTTCATATAAATAGAAAATTTGCCGTTGTTCTTGTCTATATTCAGTTACTTTTTCAAATTTTTTCTAATTTGTTCCGCAATTCCACTATTTTTCTGCTTTCCATAACTGCTTGACGTTTGTTTATTATTTCAAATCTATATACTAGTTTCTTTATCCAATTCTGAATTTTGTCACAGCAGCCCACGTTATGGCCGGAAGTATTTAATTTTTGCCTTATTCCAATTGTACAAATCTCATTGCTTTTGTAACAGTCGTATATTGTTTTTTGTTAATGATTTTATTAGATGACCATTTAAAGGTTTTAGTAATCCTGTATCACTTCTCGTCTTGCGTAGATGAGGTTTGTTTTTGACTATTTTACGTACAGTTGAGAAAGCAGTTTCGGTTAAATCTGATGTTGCTTGTAATAGCTTGAAACCAAACTTGAGATGTGGATTCTTATATACATACTCTCCGTGTTTCAATATTCAAATGCACCCGAATCTTATTCACTGATATCTCTTTTTTGTTCACCATCGCCAAACTGGAAAAAGTGCGTTGTTATCACACTGTATGTAAATATGGCCAATAAATAATTTTTTGGAAAGGAAGGTTTCGGCTTTCTTCTTCTCCAACTGTGTACAAAAAATGTGGGGATCTTCCAAAGATGGGGAAGTAGAAAGCCAATGTATTTCCTCCGTTAATTTATTGTATCAAATTTCTAAGGTAATTGAAAAATTTGTCCTTGTTCTCCGTTGAATCAGAAAAAATTTGTTAGAAACCAAAAAGTTTACCATTCCAGTATTTGCTAGGCAACTCTGCCTGTGTTTCTAAATAAAACGTAAACAATTTTGTGGTCATTTTCGCAAAAATAAAAATGTGTAACACACAGTTCTAAAGATAATCATAATTGAATTTTCAGTTAGATTCAGACACAGTTAGTTACTCTACGAAGCAATTTAAAAACTCTCTCATGAAATACTGTGAATTTTCGACAAGAAACGCTTTTACTTTCATTTTAAACTGCCTCAACCCTAATTTTTTTAATCAGTGGAAATTTATCAAAGAATCTCACAACAATATAGTCGGAACTCTTTTCAAATGTTTTTCAACCTATATGGACAACATAGAAGGTCTGATCTGAGCTTTATAAAGCATCAACATTTGCGGAGGTGTGTAGTTTTCTGCTTTTGAGATGTATATTGTTCACATGAATCAGTATTTCATAGACCAAGTCTGTCGGAGTATTTGGTGATACTTTCCACGGAAAGTTTGTTATTGTCATTACATTTTGGGAGTCGAGGTGTTCCTCTCCAAGGCAAATAAACATCTCTCGGGCATCAATTTTTATTATTATCCAGCTGCATTGGAATGCCGTGGTCGTGAAAGAATTTGTTTTATTTTCCAACGGAAAATAGAATTTGGTAATTTAAAAAATGTTACCGATAACCCGTGAATTCTTGTTAATGTAAAGTATAGAATTCAGTACCATGTGGAACACTATTTCGATGAAACGCATTTCACCACAGCCACAATGAATCAATTAATCGACTCATCCGTCCGCGATGGCGGGAATAATTAATAATTACTTAAATATTTAAATAGATACCGAATAATAAATGGATGGATGGATGTTACTGCTATGTTAAACTAAATTACTAAGTTGATGTGGAGACTATCAAAACTACTTAGTTATTCGAATGGAATCGTTACCAAGTATGTGCAGCGAATGCGCTGCACATACTTGGTATATGTTCACCTGGATCCACACCGGAAGCCAATTTCATAACCAAAACAAATCAAGGCATAGATTATCAGACGTAGGTTGTTATAAGAGCAAGTTGAGTAAGTTCGTGAACTAACACCCCATTGGGTGGCAAAACAAAACAATATTATACGTAGCTCGTCTTTCATGTGCTACGAGTATTGAATAGAAAAAAGAATGGTAAACAGTTTTATTGAAAAAAAAAAAGATAATGATGTTTATAATATACTGAAAAGTAAAAAATTATTCGGAAGGTCCTAGGTAGCAGTCATCACACCACTCTCCTCAGCCATCTTAGGTATTGATCAGATAAAAAATAAACCATTTTTTTTACTTATTTCATTTTCAAGTTTTTAGTTTCTGATTTTTATCGCTAACGACATCATGTTTAGCCATCCTAATGCCACACAGTCCTCGACGTGATACAAAATCTCGACTTGGGTGGAAGATCCATGCTTGTGTCTCGATTCTAAGTTGACAAAGTTCTTTGTATACATCTTATTAGATTTGCATCTTTCTCATAGTGTATTTCTATAATACTTGTCATTCAATACCGATATTGAGATCGTGAAATAATATGTAATCCGCCATTTTGTACCTGCGGCCATCTTGATTTTGCACCTTTTTTTAAAGTGTTCAACAATTCTACCAGTCAAGCCCTGCGTTTTCATACCCATATTGAGGTAATTGTGAAAAAATATTGAATCCGCCATTTTGTAACTACGGCCATCTCAAATTCGCATATTCGCAAATTCTACTAGTCAAACCGTATCGTTTCATATCCATATTGAGATAGTTGTAAAAAAATACAGAATTTATTCAATTGTATTGTCATCAAAACTAAATGTGTGTACCAAATATCAAATCAATCTGTCTACAGGAAGGGGTCAAACTTCAATAACTAAATTTGAACAAAATAAACAGAGTAAGCTAAATAAAACCGCACAGAAAATATAATGAAATGATGCAATAGAAGGCGTAACTATTTCATAGACAATCATATTAGAAACCAGAAAAGTTTATCATTCACCGACATCTTTTGTCAGGTGGAACAGTTCAACTAAAACAAATAGAACTTTCACTCAATAATATTTCAATTATTACATTTAGTATAGTTCTACTGAATTGAATAATTTCATTTGCCTTCATTCAAAAAGGATTGGCTTACCAGAGAACAAAAAATCTACTACATTTCAGCAAAATTTACAATTACATATCAATGACATTCATTCACAGTCCAATACGACATATCCGTTACTTGATGAAGTTTAATAATTCTATCCATGATGATAATTATAGAATTTACACTATAAATTTTAATTAAAAGGCGTTTTGATGCACGGTAGCTTCATCAGTTACTGGTACTTCAAGCTATTCTACAATATATTTTATGTAACAGAAGGTAATAACAACAAGGAATAAACAATAAGGTGCAATAAAACAGATACAATATTGGTATTTTTGATCAGAACTTAATTAGGATAAATGTTTGATTCGGCCAAAACAGGTAGATTAAGAAAGCACAAATCAATACTGTATTATTTTTAGAAAAATAGTTGATATATTAATATACGAAGAAAAAAATTTTTTGTGTATTTGTGTACGGTGAAGTTTGTATTAGTGATTGGATATAAAGTGTTTTCAGCTTCCCAAAGAATGGAAAAGAGTCATATCCATATACATGAAGAGGAAAACAAGAATTCCATATCTTTTTATTATCTCCGTAACGACTGTTTTATTTTCTGGTGAACACTTTGTATAGTTATGGAAATAAACACAAATGAGTAACTAGCCTTTCCACTGTAACCTCGGATTTTATTATGATTATATTGCTCTCTGATGAAAATCCAGAAAAAAGTTAGTGAGTGGTTTCTTTATTCGACTGGGATCTTGAGAGTGCATTACCAATTAGAACTGAGAAACGAGCGTAAACAGCTTGGCCGACGAAATTGCTACCACTTCAATGCATAAGGTCGGTTTTATTATATTTTTAGTCATTTCAGTAAAAAAATGATTCAATAAGCAGCAAGACGGTGTACGCTACATTCAATTATTATCTACTGTACAAAGTCACAAAATCATATAAGTCACAACAATATTCATAACTTAAGAACTGTTAGACCTAGATTTAAGAGTTTTGATTTGTTAGATTTGCGTTAGCCCGTCAGAATAAATAATTGAACATTTCTAAAGTAGAGATTGAAGAAATTGACCATGGTCGGTTTGCTAGCTTATGAGAGTTGCCCTGGTGCGCGAAAAAATAATTGACGTTACATTTATGTATAACTCAGTGAGTTAGGTTAGGTTAGGTCAAAAGTGAGTGGGACTATTCGGCACTCTACCGCAACCCGCAAGGATTTATTCTGGC
This sequence comes from Leptinotarsa texana, assembly GCA_015342105.1. NCBI lineage: Eukaryota > Metazoa > Arthropoda > Insecta > Coleoptera > Chrysomelidae > Leptinotarsa > Leptinotarsa texana. Next base: position 9,487 of record WOGN01000840.1, on the reverse strand, counting down.
TCACACCTATTCACACACAACCAAATAAAACCAGCTTCTTAACGAAGCCGATTAGTTTGTATAGTGAGTGGTCTTTCAGGTCAGATAGTGAGAGTACGGCTTTGCCAAACTCTGAAAATCTGATTTGATCCCCAGTGGGGCAGGCATTAAGTACGTGCTCTATTAATTAATCATTTTCCGAACAGAGGCGACACACACTGTCTTCCGACAGTCCGAGTCTCTGCATATGATGATTCAAATGACAGTGACCTGTGAGAAGGTCTGTTAGACATCGTAGTTCATCCTTACTATAGTCTAACAACTGTTTGATATCAAGCTTTGAAGGGTGAATAAACGCCTAGGAATGAGCCAATCCTGGAAGATTCCACCAGAATTCCATGAATCTTCTTGCCATCCAGTTGTTCATTGTTTGTTTGGAAAGCCTAAAGCGATGCCAATGACAGGTTCTAGTCCGATGAAACTGCTTGCAGCGCTCTCCTTTGAAAGGGAGTCAGGAGCCTCATTGCCTTCCGAACCACTATTGCCAGAAATCCAGACTAGAGACAATCTATTAAGTCTTTGTATCGAGAAGAGTAGTTTTTGGCAATTTGCTACTCATTTAGATGTTGCTCGGTAGGAGCCGAGGGATTCCAACACCGTTTGACTGTACGAGAATATTTTTATTGGCTTGTTGTGTATCAGGCTAGATTCTTCCAATCTTTCCGCACACAATTAAATATCGTTAATTTCCGCTTAGAATACAGATGCATAAGTTCCTAGGCAGGTTGATATCTCTGCCATGGGTCTGCGACTGAAAACACCTGTACCAGAACCTGAAGGTGTTTGTGATCCATCTGTGAACTAACAACTATCTGATCTTAATATTTCCTTACTCCGTAGGATCCAGTCTTCTCCACTCGGGAACAGTACTTTAGGAGACAGTTCGTAGTCGACATATGCATAAAGTCAGAGGTCATTTCCAGAATTCTGTGACTTCCAGTATCAACCAGCAGTCTGTTGCACTCTGCATCAAATTGATTTGTGCAGTTGGCAATGTGCACATGTCTATATGCAGTCAATCTAACATCTGTTTCCAGAAACATGTGGAGAGGAGGACTACCTTCTCTCCACTACCTCTATTCAGAAGGATCTCCATGGCCGCTGACGGTGTGGTACTGATGGCCAGATGAGTCTGTCTCTTAAGCCAGAGAGCTTCGCCTGAACCGTTTTCTGTAAAGCCTTCGGCAACCAGGCAATTGCACCGTAAGTGATCATTGGTCTGACAGACATCATATAAATCCAATGGATTTGTTTAGGATCCAAACCCGAAGTTTTACCACAAATCCTTCGAAATGTCCATAGGGACAGTCTGGCTTTGTGAGCGCTCATCTTTTTTATTCGATTCAATTAATATCAAAAATAGTTTTGAATTTGTATTTATAAACCGATCATGATGTTAATCATCTTATTTTTTCTGTACCTTTGTGTATTTTACCTTCCACGACCTCAAAAATATGAAAGTTGTAATGAAGAACACGCACAGGAAGGGCAAACTCTCTAATTTACCCCGGTAAGTTACTGCGTATATTCAAAATATTTTTCCCAATGAAAAATGGTCTATTTATCATTAACTTGTTGTATTCAATAATCCTGCTCATAAAAGAAGAGCAAAGAAGTTATGCAATAATTATCTTGAAGTTTCTAAAGCTGAAATCTGCCTCCACCTTCAGAATTGAACAAAATTCAAGTTTTTCCATCGCGGAATCTTTTTTATTTTTCAGCTTCCTCGACAGATGTCAATAGAGTTTTGTATTGAAAGAAGTCAATAAACACTCATATTCCTTCACATAAAATGACTTTCGTTTGATATTATAATAATGATATGTTTTGGAAAAAAATAATTATCGATTTCAAACCCTGTTTTGCAAACATACTATCTACCAGTTTCCGTTGTTTTTAAAATGAATGTATTAGTGCCATAATAGAAAAAAAAGAGTGAAGATGTGATTTCCATCAAGACACGAAAATGGTAAAACAACAGGTTACTCAAAATTACACACCAATGTTTTCCGATATCGAGAAAAAACAGACCAATAACGTCAAACATCGATGCCAATACTAACCACCTCAATTAACCTCTGTTCTGATTCAATGTTATATATGAAAAAAAAAACAACAAAAGCAGAAAACATGAAATAAAACTGATTTTCACATAAAAATCTATAAAAAGATATTATTTTTGAAATATTGAATTGAAAGTAGAACTGAAGGTCGAAATCAGGTAGGTACTCATAAATCTGTGAGTTTAAAAGTAACATTCTTTCTCTTTCTACGTTTCATTTGGTAGGAAGAGAAACTGAGAAAATGTAGATTACTGTTTTGCAGAGCTCCTTTGTTGATGATGTTATGAGTTTCAAATACTTCCTCATCAAAATGACGTTAAACACAAAAAATGCAACGGAGAAAAAACTTCTTTGCCAATCAACGAAAATCCTTCCTCCATAAAAACTCCTCGGTTGCGCAAATGGAGTTCGTGTATTTTAGTCAACTTCCAAAGCCTTCAGATGGAAAGGTCAACCGAGAAAAAAGAAGCGCTTTTTTGTGTGAGACCGGAGATTCGAAAAATTAAACCAAGTTAATTACTTTGTATGCCGACTCATTCCCTCCATAAATATGAATCAAGTTGTATAATTAGTGTCGGCGATGAAACGAGATTTTTTTAATCGCCTTCGATGTAGCCCGTTTTTTCCGGAGCTTCCTTTGACGCGAAGTCACCGTTGATAATTAATCGCGCTGTTGCGACCTTAACGAAGGATCAAAAATGATATTCTTGTTTTTCTGCAATTTCTCTTAAAAAATTTTTCCATGACCACTTTTGTAATTTTTACGCCAGTGGAAATCAATGAAGCTGGAATGTTGCTTCAAAAACCTTATCCGCGAAGTTTATGTCATGTTTTTTTCAGAAATTATGAAATGTTTTCTTCAACCAAGTGATTAGTACATTATTTTTCAGTAATAAACTTCCTGAGCCTGAGAACTTTATTCCAAACGGATTTGATCTCCAGCGATTCTGATCCAAAGTGAACGGCTACTTTTGCACAGACACCGCTCTTAGAGCGCCTTGAGGGCTTTCCTGTAGTGCCCATTCACCTCAATTTTTATTGTACATATCTCTTCATAATTGTTTATTATTATTATTATGTATTCTGTCCTGTATTCAAACCAACAATTGTATATCCATGAACTTTATGTGTTGACAAAGATTTCATTTCATTGCTTTAACTGCTTTGTATTTTCATCTCCTTGTTCGCCTCTGTGGAAAAATAAGTTACCACTCTCGAGGCTCCGTTAATGAATTTCCAGCTTCAGCAAGGTAACCACCGAATGAGCTTTCCACCAGTAATAGAAAGCCATCATTCTGGTACGTCTCCACTTTATTAGTTTCAGTCATGTTTCAGAATCAAGCGTCAAACCACACTTTACGACTCGGTTTTGCCTACTATTCGACGAGATGCAAATCTAAAAACACATCTATTGCCGCTCACTAGAATGTCCCGAAGGAACAGGTTTCGAATAAAGTAACAATCGATGGTTTTCCATTTAATTTTACTACTAGTTTAGTACTCTTCTACTCCAATAATCTTCATTTGGCCAAATGAACTTTCTGGAATATGTAATTCCGAATATATTTTTCGATAACAAGGTCGATATGCCTTTCTACTCTCGCAGTAAAAACTATTCACCACACATTATGTCTTTTTCAACTGGGCATTGAGGTATGACTTCGAGGAAGTTTACCAAAAAATGTCCAGGAGATTAACAATACATCCTATTAAAAAAAATTACTTTATTTGGTCACCGGGACATGTCGGAATCCCTGGAAATGGAGCATCTGTTGGCGTAGCCCGTCAAGCAGCAGATACAATCAAAATCTATGACATACCGATTCGATCCAGTGACCTCGGAATAATAGTGGACATCGAGATTGAATATACTTGGCAATTAGAATGGAATGGAATAATGGGAAACTCAAAGCTGCCAAATCCAAAGTAGACAAAACGAAACAATTGATCCTAACTCGCTTGAAAATAGGGCACACCCTTCTCACTTCATCACACCTAATACGGGGCGATAGACCAGAAGCATGCAACAAGGCGAGTGGGCTGAAGTCGGAAACTGAGGGCTTCATTATGGCTTGCCAGGGTGGTGTCTTCAACACATTAGTCTACTTCAGTCGCTTGAAAGGTATAGAGGTTCCTGAAACAAGATGCAGGGCCTGCCGAGAGGCGTCCGAGACCCTGATGCACTTGCTGTCAGCATGTCCAGCATATGCAGTCTTGGGCTATAATAATCGACATAACTCGGCCTTATGAGTGCTTCCTTACCATCTACGACACTCTTGACGAGACACCGGTGTTGCCCTACGCCCTGGGGCATATTGAATCCGTTGTGGGGAACGAGAAGTGGCCATACCAGCTAATAAGCCTGATGTTGTCCTTCTCGACCACCAGAGCAACACGTTATTTGTCGTGGGGTTTTTTGCTCCTGGCGAGACGAATATCGTCCGAATAGAAGAAAACAAACGGATAAAATATCGAGATTTTCTCTATTATACTAATAACTCCTTAGCCTATCGCAGTCGCGTAATAGGTAGAGAGGTTCGTGATATCAGCCCATATCCATCGACATATCAAGGCCCTATGAGTGCTTTATCACAATTCACGGCACTTTTACGGTAGAAGAAGACTATATTCGTATTAGAAATTTCAGCCCCGGTTGAGGCGAATATCGTCCAGAAAGGGGAGAAAAAAATTTATGAAACATACTTCTCAGATTCTTTCAACGCCACTCTGTTAGGAACTCTGTTGGTGGAATCATGTCCTCCCCACTCTCGAATAGTTCATGTCGGTTAACCGTGCTGCCAGAAATCTTTTCCAGATGAATGCAGAAGGCTGTTATTCTTGGTTAATAGCATTTGCTTCGGGCACATTATTCTCGGACCCAGTGATCATTCATCTCACGGTGTGGTCATTCTCACACCTCACGGTTTGAGATACCGCCTGGCCCTTATAATAATATTTAATCAATGAAATTATTCCTTGATTAGAAATAAAGTGGTATGAAGTATTGGTTATAGTCTATAGGAAGTCAATCCTAACAGCTAAATGAAGGACTAACGAACCGGATCTGATACATTTACTAGGTAATACTATATGAAAACCTCTCACATAAAAATAATGATCAGACCTCGTATACATTTACCCGCCACCTACGTCTTACGAAGGAATTACCGACGTTCGGTAACTATTTAGTTTTTATGCCATTCGAATTGGCTTCATATATACTATATTCGAAAATGGAATATATCTGTGCGTGGCGAGGGAGGGAGGGGATGTTAAACTGATTTGAGCTTTATCATAATCCTATTACACAAAAATTAACTTTGGTTTGGAAATCTCTGAAAGAATCGCTTCAGACCTGATGAAACTCATTACCGACAAATAAATCACCATTTTTCTAGATCTGAGATAGTCCTGGTGAATTATTGCTGCTGAAGATTCTGTCTGTGATTCAGGAAATTACTCGCAATAGGATCACTACGTCTCAATGAATTTCGTACTGACAGTGGAAAATTTGATTACACCGAATTACATTTCAATAGAAATTCTTTATTTTTTTAATTTTTGAGTTTAAAACTGATTTCCAACTCATTTTTAAATACACAAACAATTTCATAAGATATAATATAATAATTCACTACATTTTGTTTTTCATTCATTATCCTACAAAAATCTATATTGGTATATGTCTATCATTCGATATTTATCTTTATCTTATTTTTGGCACTGTAGCATACCGATACAGTACTACTGCAATACAATTGAAATTATTATCACATTAATTATCTTAGCTATCACACATTCCATACCTTTCGAGAATCTTCTGGAATGCTGCACAATGACCTGAGCTGTTCCCGAGCATTCCAAACCATTTCTAAAAATTCCAGAATGTTCTAGTATGTTCTGGAATATGGTAAATGTTATCGTATATTCTGGATTCTTCTAGAACTTTCTAGAGAGCAAATCATCCAGCCCTTATACCAAAAGCACACCTTTCAGGTAAAAACGGAATTTTTTTTCATGGATTATAGATAGAGATCTATCACACCATATAACTTTGTTGATCGTCGTACAAGGATCTGGAATGATCAGGGATTTTTTTGAACGTTTCAAAACATTCCGGAACGTTCCACAACATTCTACAATGTTCCGGGATGTTTTGGAATGTTGTTAAATTCTTTTGAATAGTCTCGAATGTTCTGGACTTCGTAGAAGGCGAAGCTTCCAGCCCTTATAGTTTTAAAGCATGCCTTTCAGGTGTTGAACTATTCAAGTTGAACTATTCAGTGTTGTAATTGTTCAACTTGTATATTAGTAGTAGTATGATAATGTAAGAAAAATTTATTTATTGATAAGATCTCTTATAGATTATTTTGTGTATGTACATATATTATAGCTACCATAAGCCAGTTGGTACTTTTGTAGGATTAAATAATGATACTAATAATGTATGTAAACAAAATTAGTATTATCATTTTTAAGTCACGTTCCACATAATAAAAGAATATTACGTGCTTGCTAATTAGGTTTTAATAATATTATCAACAGTATATGTTTATCGCACACTCAACACTGAGTGTCTGTCGAGAGAGGAAAAGCCTGCCTTCTGATGAAATATGCGTGATAGAAAGGGAAGCCACACAGACTGGCGCTGTTACGCGTTAAGTAAAGAAGCGGTTTACCCTCCCATGAGAAGTTACCATTTCAAAAATATAGATATATATGTTCAGGTACACAAGTCAGTTCGGATCGACAATAATGAATAGTTTTAGTCAAATTACTTACTTAATGTATAGAGTTATCTGTTAACGTCATAAGCTTTATACTTATATGTCTTTGTTTCTAAACAATTATTCGAATGAAAACTGAAACTTAGAAGATATGGAATCACACTGGTTTTTGTCGACTTCTAACAGTGTTTCAAAATCACAAGCACCATCAATATTAAATTATCTAAAAGAACAATTCATTCCGGCCAGTCTCAATTCACCTACACGGTAGGTTAATGGACTGACAGCTATCAGAGAACAACTACTTCCTTGGCTAATACTACGGAGGGCGTTGGATTATATCCAACAGGTGTCAGTACATGATTATTTAAAGTAATTCCTGCATATGATTTTGGGGATATTATCTGCTGGAATACAACGATCAATATTACTTTTCTCTTGTTCGGGAACTCCTTTTGTGAAAGACCCTTTATCATATTCTCACAGTGCACATTCAAAATTGTGACGCTGAAAACAGTTATTCGCCATCCATTGTTTGTCCTTCATTCAAAAGGTTAATTTGTGCTGTTCGTTTGGTAATATTTCCACGTTTCGTTTCCTGCGTGTGTTATTCGAGTACGAAAGGTTTGCACAGCGATTTCTGCAAAAAGTGGCCGAGTATTCTGTGCCTTTCGCATTTTCTGCCTATTGTTCCGGCACCTGAAACACAAAGGCCGAGATGTAATTAAATTTCTATTCTTCTGTGGGTTATTTGGAGTATGAGTGGTTCTGGGGAACTCGAAAAGGAAAAATAATTATCGGCGTGTATGTGTGAGAGGGAGAGAGCCAGAGAGAGGTAGAGAGAGAAAACTCTGGAATCATACTCGACCATTAATTTTTCACGTGTATAAACTGTTGGATATTCATGATCCAGCTATGATTGAGACTGTTGAACGGCAAAAAAACATTTTATTGTCAAGAAGGAGCATGTAGCTCCCATCACAGCTTGAATCACTAGACATGCTTGTAATTATCGTGTTAGAATGGACGAGTTTTGCTTATTGAATATTAGATGTTATAAATCAACCGAGTACGACCCTGCCTTGATTTCTATTCGCACCATGTGTGTCTGCTTTGGATCTGGAATATAATAATCTCTGGTGGATGAGCATTATTAACACGCTTTTATTAGCTTCACCTGTATATATGTATGTATGTTGGTTTGGTTCTTTGTCAGTTTGTTTGTAACTCTCAAGCTCGGGATCGTTTTTGACAGAATTATCGACATCATTGCTTGATCTATTTGCGGGCAGATGGCGCTGTACGTAACCTTCTTGATTTAAGTCGAACTCACTTTAGGTACACGTATTTCTTCATTTTAAAAGAGTATATTTTTTTATTAACACGCGCGCCTGCTGCCTTATTTGTAACCCTCCTTTGCGAAGACCAAACATGGAACGGGAGCTGGAATATACCGAGCGGATAGAAATCTAAACTACAGCTATCCACTAGGACTATACACATCCGTCTTTCAGGCGGAAGTGTATGCCATCTTGCAGTGTGCAAGGCTTATTGAACTGAGACCTCAAAGAAATGAGCGGATCAATATTTTTACAGACAGCAAGAGCGCACTAGAGTTTCTGACAAACCCGAAGGCGACATTAAGAACTGAATGAACTTGCAAACAGGAACAAATTAACGTTGTACTGGGTGCCAGGGCATTCAGGAATCACAGGTAATGATAAAACTGAATAATGCGTTAGATGCGGATCATCAACTTCATAATATATATATAGGTCTTAATCCAGCTCTGAGGGTACCAAAATCATTGGTACGAAACCAGATTAGGACATGGACTAATAAGAAGCATACAAAGTACTGGACAGAAGTACCTGGCAACAAACACAGTAGAACCTTCATTAGGGAACCGTCCGAAAAAGAACCGAATAACTACTTCAATATAGTAGGGATCGGCTCAAAATAATTACAGGGTTACTAATCGGACATTGTCCGCTTAGAGGACACCTGAATAAAATGGAGCTGTACAACGGAGACCTCAGCTACAGATTATGCAACGAAGGCACTGAATCAAAGAAGGCAGGCAATATATGGACGTATGAATTCACGCCCAGAAGAATATGACGGACATCCAACACGGAACCTAGACAAACTAGTACAGGGAACGAGACTGATTGAATGGGTGTCATGAGAAGATGGGAGAATAAACGCAATAGGCCCAAGAGACTGCACTGTTTTCTGGAGACTTAGACTGAATGGACAAATCAGACAACTCCCAAGGTACACCAGAAAAAACTCTTTTGCGTGCCTGCTGAGTTTCAGGCTCCCTCTCCGGAGTCGGAAAATATTGTGGTCATTTTTCTAAACAATATGCGGCTGAATGATCCCAAAGTTTAGATAAAATAAATATAGTTCAAAAAGACACGCTTTTATAGCATACGAATCTAAAAAATGAAAAATAAATATAGTTTAAAAAAAACTAAAAAACATGCTTTTAAAGATCATATAACTAAAAAGTTAAAAGTGAGCTTAAAATAATAAAGAACCAAAAATACTAGTTTGTTTGAAGGTGGTTGTTGACAATGTTTTGTGGTGTATTTCATCAGTTCGGACTTCCATTGTCTAATCTAATATAAAATGATTTGAAACCCTGAAAAAACA
>WOGN01000839.1:0-21878 GCA_015342105.1 Leptinotarsa texana | reverse complement strand
TGAAGTTGAATGCAGTCAAAAATTATGAGTTGTTTGTTTCGACTGGAACAAATAAAATTTTCAAATGCTGTTTTTTATTAGTTGGGAAAGGAATCGTCGAACATTTTTCGTAGATGAACAATTTAGTTTTTCCAGCGTTACGGACTTTATAAAATCCAACGTCAGGGTCCTACAAATAATTATTTCATAACGAAACAGTTCACATGCCAATACATATTGCAAATTGATATATTTTTCGTTGTGTATGCACGTGCTTCGATAGAATTCCGTCAAAAACTGGAGTTTTAGTGATTTTTTGTTGAAAGAAAATTTCAAATTTTACATCAGGGTGACAGTAAAAGTGCCGCGAATATTTTTTTTGAAAAATAAAGTCAGTTTCGGGTCCTGAAATAATGAAATTAAAAAATAAAAAAATTGATTCAGTTTATTGGGACTTCAACAGTTCCGAGACTGAATCATAAAAGGGCCTGCAATTAACATAAATTAGCACATCTGGCAAGACAACTGGGCAACCTACCAGAGGCGTCCCAAAGTGAGTAAAAAAGTTTCATGGAAGCTGCATCACAGAGTGAGTAAAGACACATATTGCTTTGGCGAGTTCCAGTGGCGTACAAAATTCTACTGATGCTAATTTATTTCTACACAAAAAAATATCAGATAAATATGGAAAATACAAAAAGGTAATTATTGAAAAATAAAAAATAATAAGTTGTGATAGTTGTCATGCAGTTATGCATGCAACTGCAGCTTCCAAAGTACGGGCAGCTGTGTTAAAGAATATATCCCTGATTTTCTATTGTCCTGAATGTCGTCAGGCATTCAAGAGAGTTCCATTGCTGCTCAGATAAATGGAGGATATTAAAAATGAAGTTAAAAATTTTAAGAAGGAAGTTGATAATCTAAAACAGAACAATAGAAAAATGGAGAATGAACTAACTAGTATTAAACATAATGAGGAGAAGATGGAATTAGATGAATTTATAAATGAAATAGAAGAAAGAAGAAAACGATCGAATAACGTTATTTTCAGAAACTACGGTTTGATCTCCACAAACTCTATTTAAAAAATATATCAGTGATTTATCACTTGAAGAAGCTACTGTGCTACATGTTGTGATATATTTTTCAAATTGAGTTTGTGAAAATCAAATCGTGAGGTGTAGTTTTTGTAATTACCATGGATCTTCATCTAGTAACGGCCAAATCAATCAGAAAGAAAAATAAGGTTATTATATTTAATGAACAGCAATGAAACAATTGGAGAACAAAGGAACACAGTTGAGAAGCTATTCTCACATGTAGATGAAAATATTATGAAGTTTTGACAGCCGGGAAGTATGAGGGAGGAAAAAGCTGTCCGTTGAAAGTTGAACTAGATTCAAACTAAACTGTAAAACAGGTATCAAAATACCGTGATAAAGTTCCCCCAGTTAGAGTATACTCTGATCAAATAGTCAAGCAGTCCAATCTAATAATTAGGAAAAAGAAAATTCACCATTTTTTTTTGTATATCTTTGCTTTCCAACGCTAATAAAATACATTTCCTGCACACTGCCGGAAATTTTAGATTCAGTGTTAATAAGTTGGCATTTCGAGGTACTTATTTGAAATTCCACGTAACCGGAATCAATTTCAATGTAGTGATTTTATATGGCGACAGGCAAAATTTCTTCACCTAGAGGCTTCAATTCAATTGTTAATCGGCTGTAGATAAAATGTATGCACTATTCACATATATTTTTTTTCTATACAAACAAGAAAACTATCCATGTGACACCACTAATCTTTGTAATGGACTACTCTATAAGGAAGTCCTAAAACATCTAAAATTTTGTAATAGATCTTCCCTAAAATTCCAATATGTAACTTTGCTATTTCCAAACTCATCGATAACTACGTAGGATCACATCGGAGAGTTTAATTCTTAGTATGGCCATGAAGGATACTGTTTTTCGTTCCATCTGCTTCCCTAACTGTGCCCTAATTCAATAACTTACCGAATATCAATAGGAAATTTCATAGAAACTCATAAAAGTTTTCGCATGATTCGAGACTTTCCCTCGGGTTTAGATTTTCAAACTACATCGACTCAGAAACTTAGATTGAATATCCGATTGAATGAGATGTCAGATATCCCATCTAAACTAAATCTCCTATGATGTTTAGAGTTTGATAAATGGCTATGTGTTTCATCTCGATGAAAATATTCATGAGATACGACCTGCTATAACTTTAATAATGAATTTTCAGTTGAGAAACCATATACTTCTTTCTGCATAGTAAATTCCAAGTTAATTAAAAAATTTGAATTCGAAGATAAAATGTTGGTTATACAAGGCAGGCATCAAATTTAACAGCAAAATTGATGTAGCAATTGACTGCCTCGCTTCAATATACACATTTTGTCAAAAAGTATCTTCAGAAACTCCAAAAATACCAATTAGTATTTTGAAAGTTAGATAATATAAAAAAAATAATGAATATTACTGGGTTTTTTCCCAACACCAAACCGTTATTTCAACACCTCGACACTTGTTTCGATCACCAAGGGACCATCTTCAAGAGTAAGTTATTGCATTAGTTAGAGTTATGAACAACAGTTATGGAAGCGGTTTGATCTTCCTCTTGGAGATGATCACTTAAAACACCTATCGAGGTGTTGAAATAACGGTTTGGTGTTGGGAAAAACTCCAATAATATTTCCAGGTTCCAAACAGTGCATCACAAGAAAATAGTATCATTGAAAAATCATCTCAAATGAAAATCCTCAAAAAATTGTGTGTTACTCGCGCCTGCAGCTGAATATGAAGAAGTATTCTGATTCATGACAATTCTTGAATTCATAACCTTTCATAACCTAAAAAATTATTGAAGATGAATCAGTAGAGAATATACAGAAAGTTACTGTATAATATAAACCACTGAACCACTGTTTATAAGTAAACAGAAGTAAATTCACTTCCGGTCGGTCTCCTTTATGTTTCGGGTCGAGATTTTATTTTTGCTGGAACGTAGCAGGGCAAGAGGGTGTAGGCTGAGAGCCGTTGTGCACCTCTGCACAAGGTTCGATCAAAAATATGCTACTAGGAGCTCCCAATAAATGTCTCATATGATTGTGAACTGTTTAGGAAGTGATAAAAATTAAGACAAGGTGGTGGAATAAACGTATATTTTGTATAGTAAGATTATACAATTCAGGTCAAAAACTTATGCTTATCTGTTCTAAAGTTTTTTCAGAATGATGAGTGTTTGATTTTTTTCAATTTGTTTTCAAATTTCTATTGGCAAATTTCAAAGTATAACCAATTCTTACCCTTGTGAAAAAAGAAAATAAATAATCCAAAGGAAAATTATCACAAAGGTGAGAAATGTTGATTTTTGAAAACATTGTTTTGAGTTTCACAGTGGCACATAAATTGTTGAAATGATTAAGAAATTCTGTCTCTAGATAAATGATATATTGTGAAAATGACTGGAGGCATATATAAACTTCCAAACTGTTTGGCTACTACTATATGCATTTGTTTCATTCAGTGTGGTACTAGCCGCCGTGGCAAAATTTGTACATACTTCACATGAATGTTTTCTTAAACATTTTCTCAAAAGATATCCACAAACATAGCCCAAGCTGTTGCCTTCTGGAGTGGCTAGAAGAAATCTCACTAGTATCTTCTAAACAGTTAGTTCCTTCTGTCTGTGTGAAAACTCTGGTAATTTGGATAGGAGTTGGGTTTCTGGCATTTCCACAAGTATTTCTCTGTTGACCAAAATAATTTTTCACGCAGTCCTGATTTATATTCCTCGTCAATATGTAGGAGTCTCCTTCACTATGTAGGTTTTCTCAAAGTTGCAGAAATTTAGAAATTGTTATCTCCCATCCTTTAATGAATCTCATTTGTCCAGTCATGTTTTTTAATTTTTTTTAATATCACAGTTAATTTGCTGAAAAATATTTTCATTTCTTTCAAAAAATCAATTTGTTTTGATGCTTCGAAAAAGGTGTTTTGAAATTTTAGACATCGTCAAATCGTTTTGAATTAAAATATCAAACACTTTATCCATTTTCGCAATGAATGTAGACGTTTCGATTGCTGCTAATGGTACCTATCTTATTGAAACTGGCATAGGTATTTATCGCTGTAGCTACCAAATGTCTGAAAATTCGACTGGCTTATTTAACCTTCATCCTTTGACAGTTAGTTGGAAATGAATGAGAATCAGTAAGTTTGGGTGCCTTATCCAAATTGTACAGATGTTCAAGGTGACTTTTCTTCGTTGTATATTCATCAAATTACAAAAAGTCATAAAAAATGGTTTCTGCTACATTTCAGCAAATGAGGAGTATCAAAAAAATTATTTTTTTTCTCATCAACAAAGAAATATGGCTGCTCTACAGTCACTTCGAAATCTTTTTTGGCAAGTTTACAAAAATTAGAACCTAAATCTGAAATGGTACCCCTAACTCTCAATCCAATTTTTGATAATTGCCTAACAGCTCCAATCACAATATTTTTATATCCAGTATTGATGTGGATGAACTGGTAAAAAAATATGCAACAGGCTGTTTCCAGTTCGAATGTATGCCTTTTGGCATGACTACCAAAGCATATTCTGCTATAGAAGTCGTTTTCTTGTTAAATAATTCCTTAAAACCAACTATTCTATCCTTTTCTATATTGTAGAATAAGTGTGACTTGATGCTCATTTCATCGAAACAAATATTGCAATCCTTATCTTGATTACTGAAGTTATTTGATTTTTAATCACTCCACTATATATGGTCTATAACAATTTATTTTATGATTTTCGTCATATGTTCATTACTTCAATTTAACATAATAAATAATAGAAAAACATATCTTTTTCGTCAATTGGAAATCGAAAAAAATGAACGCCGATATCACTCTGCAAATTACAGCAACCCACAGCTCGACATTTGCTCATTTTCAAACCAGACTCAAATTTTCCACAAATACAAAGCCACCACAACGACTCACTCTGTAATAATATTCCATGCCTCAATTTGGCTCGCTTGGTAAACGCGCTTGGTAAACAGAGTGGGTTGCACTGTAGTTCGGCCGCGTATAAAATTCGAGGTGGGGAATCTTGACCCAACACGGAGAGTGAACTTACTTGTGTTTACTTCTATACGGTGACTGAACTATCCTCTCCCAATTTCAAAACCCAATAAATCCAAATTGAAACTGGTACAGTTCACGCCACGGCTGATAAACTCTCCCAATTAAATTACTATTGGATTACGATAAGCACCTTGCCGGCCAGTGACGTGCCTATAATTATTTTCAATTAGGGTAGCAAATAAAACATTATTTCTGTGTAATTTCATTCAGTATTATAGGTAGTAGTACATTTCATTGAAATGTTATATAATGATACACACATTCAGAAATGAACTTTGATCAGTCACTATTTGAATACCAATTTTATTCATCTTCACTGCTGCTTGTGCTTGTGCTGCTATCGTCATTTGAATCACTGTATTCACCTCAGTTTGAACGTATGTGAATGTTTTATTTTCCCAATATTTCCGCTCTATATCTACTACACGTCGGTAATGCTTTTGCCATTCCTCGGAAGTGATTTGATCAAACTCGTGCTCAGCCAGTTTTCTCACATCTACAAACTGAAAAGTTACATTCTTTTGGGACAAGTTGTTTTTGACAGTGGTACCAAATGAGTTCAATGAGATTCAAATCCGGATGGTAGGGTGGAAGTCGCAAAACGTTATGTCCGTGTTCAAGCAGAACCTCATCGAATTTGTATATGATGTTTTTTATTTACCTAGATCAACTCGTAGAATTCGAGTGTGAGCATGTTAGAGGTGAACATAATGCTTTTTTCATGCAGCCACTTCACTATGTCAGCCTTCCAAGAATTTGTGTTGGGGGCTGGATACTTTTGAATATTGTGGTATGGAGCATTATCGATTACCGAATTTACAGATGAATCTGGGATTAACTTTTCTTGTAACCATTCACCATAATTTTCAGAATCCATTTCGGAACGATAATCCTCTGAAATTGTGCCTGATTTGAATATGAGTCCACGATTAGGTATAAAGTCCATGTCACCTTCAGCATGGACAATAGTGAGTCTTGGTCTCTTCGCAATATTTTCCAATAACTATTTGGTTGATTCATCCGTCAAGTTCTTCACTATGAACGTATGTTTCATCAAGGAAACCAATTTATCGCTGTTGGCTACGAAAATAATGGATTTGCAGGTTCCCGAGGAAGACCAGTCCTCACTGATCGGGCTCCTTCTTACCATAGTGTAGTAGATTTATTAATATTGTCTTGTCATTTTATTTCATGTTATGCACGTGTGGTTGATAGAGATGATTATTATTATTACTAATATTATTTGTAAATACTTGTTTCTCAATACTCTCATGTCCATTTCTCTATTAAAATGTTTTCTATTATTTTCAGAACTTCTTCATTCGAAACCAATTTTATTTAAATTTCTACGAAGAGATGTTTCGGAACTTACAATTCTCAAAAAGTCATTGATTTTATGTTGAAACTTTTTTATCGTAATAAGACACCCTTCCGTCTTATGAAATTCATAAATATTCCATCTAATATTGACCTACTCATATTCGGGATTATCAGTTACTGGTGCTCTTCTAGGCCGCTTCTTTCTTGGGGTAGAAAATTTTACTTCCCCGGTATTTGCAGAAATTAAATCTTCTTCAACCATTCTTTCAATGGTCCTTATGTAAATACCTAATACAAAATGGAGATTTGTGTTGATATAGTTATTTTGTAAATTTATTCAGTGTTACCTGTAGCGGGTGATGTTTTGTATTTCGCATTTGATAATGTATCGACTCACATTTAAGACTGAAAATAATTGAACACATTAAAAATATTCCGATGACGAGTTTTTTGTTAGGCGATTATATTTTTTCAGAAACAAACCCAAATTATTCACATAATGCCGCAGATGTATCACAAGTAGTGATACATCTGTGTACAGATAATTTGTATGTCTTGCAAGAGCTGCAGTGGGGGTTACATTGAAAAATGAGTTTGTGAGCATGGGGCGGGCTTGCCATCACGTTTGGCGCTTGATGTATATGTTTAGGAGAGATAATTTCTGAAAAAAAGGTTTTCAATTCTTCATCTTTATACAATAAAATTTAATTAAATTTAATTACATAACTCTTTCAAAAAATATATTCTCTAGTTTCTGTGGAGTTCCTGTGGATGATATCTAATTCGATTCCATTACGAATATTTGGAGTACAAACTAAATGGAAAACATCAAATTGATTGTTTCGAAAGTAATTTTTCTTTCATGTAATTCAATTTTCATATGAAAGTTGTTGTTTTGGGTTGGCTTTTTCTTTCAGTTTCTCCCTGAAAGGCACTTCTGGGAATGATCTACACATTTCTTTACAGATTTTATTTTGAACTCAATTGCTTCCTTTCCTTTGGAAGTTTTCCTCAATTTTATGTACACCTGTCACGAATGCCCTCATTAGAAAAATGTTTCAATTGACAAACGTAAAAAAATCTAAAATATTTTTCAAAAAACTATCACTTTCGGTTCTCAAAACCTAAAATATTCACTGGTGAAAAATGCCTGAATAGAAACAAATATATTTCATTCGGCGAAAGTCAAAAAAATGAAATATTCAGATATCTTTTTCGATAGTTTAAGAGAATCCGAGAATTTTATTTGGGTTCATTCCCATTTCAAATCTGTCATCTTGGCAATGGTAACCAGGTACGGTCCATTTCCACAAAATTGGTTGAAATACACTCATCTGACTCTAATGAAGGGATCGTGAAGTTTCAACTTGATAAGGTACAAGGTATATTATAAAGTAACTCTTTCATTTTGCAAATAATTTTTTCTGGGTTTTGTTCGTGTCAGAAGAGATCTCAATGTGAAGGCAGTTCTAAAAGTTGTCCTTACACCATATTTGTTATCAAAGGTAGATCGGTAGTCGGGCGGTTCGACGTGGGTGCTTTGTTCACTCATTCGGCCATTGTGTGAGTCGGTGGTTCAAGCGGCAGGCTGAACGATCGATGTTCACTTGCTAGTAGGTATCACACATTGAAAGGTGAGACCTCGTACCTTATAACGAAAACAAAAAGTGGAATTGAAGAGAATAAGATTGGCTTGATTGGCTGATTGGCTTGAAGTACCAAACTTTTCATCTGCAACTGCGATAGATATACACTATTAGTGGTTTATGCGTTGATTGCCAGGACAAGTCTTGAAGTCTCATCAACGACTGACTGACGAGCTTGACAAGCTACGTATTTATAATATTTCCAATACTAATTGGAACAGCACAGAGACGGAATTCCCGCCTCGACATAGGCGTCAGCATATTATTTTTTACTTACTTATTCTTACAATAATGGCAATTGACCACTCATGAAAAAGTTATCTAAACTGAATTTTTCCACCATGGGTTATTATGAAAAACTTCGAAATTCAAGGTAGTTGATTTCCGAGTCGAAAACTCTAAAATACAATGAAAACACAAATAATCTCACCGAATTCTCGTCAAACATATATTTACAAAATAATAGAGGCTAACAAATTTTCTAGAAGAGTCAAAATTCTTCTTCGCTATATTCGGATGAGGTGGAATCATCATCGGGTTGAATAAAGATCGGATTTATGGAACTTTGCACATAATATTTGTTCTCTTCTTTTATAACACAGTTCTTCTACACATCACTATTACCTACTTCATTCACAACTCACCTTATATTGTCAAGCACTTCAGCATTCAAAGTCGGTGACTGATTACATTTCCTCAAGCTATCTTTCATTGTGGCCCAAACCATTTCAATTGGATTGAACACACAATAGTATGGAGGCAAACATAGGAGAATATGACCACGTGTTTCACATATCGAATCAATAATATACTGTTTTTTGAAATTACGTTGTTTTATGGTCGCCAGTAATACCTTTATCGTTGGAATCTTTTCAGGTATTTCCATATCATGATTTCGCATGAAATCAACAATATCTGCTTTTTTGTGTTATTGTTTGGTATTGTAGTCAATAACCGAGATTGATACGAAACGTTATCCATAAAAATAACCGAGTTTGGAGGAATATTTGAGAGAAGCTGCTCACTGAACCAGGCTTCGAATAAAGCCGCATTCATATCTTCGTGGTAATCAGCAGATGAATGTTTTATATTTTTGTCCGACAGAAACAAAGCGTTAGGTACGAAACCACATTCATTTCCGGCATGCAAAATTATAACACGTCTTGCCCTTGAAGAAGGTATGTTCAAAGCACAATACTTGTTTTCGTCTACCCAGCCATATTTGACAACATCATGGGTGTCAAACCAAGTTTCGGCGAGATAGATTATATGTCTGCTGGATTCTCTGTAGCTTTTCATTCGCCTCAAATATTCTTGTCGGAGTTGAACAATGCATGTCGATTCCATTACGACCATCCGATTGTTCAATTGTTTATAGTCAAAACCATAAGACAATACGACACCTCGTAGAGTTTCTAAAGATTTTTAATTATAATCCGGATAGTCGAGTAATTTATACCAAATCATTTCCAAGGTTGGTACTTAATTTTTTTGGTATATACCAGAAATTGTTCGCCGAATCACATTTTTTGTAACACCATCAATGTTTGCGATTTTTTTATTCCTTTGTTGTCGTTTCATTGCATGGTCAATGACTATTTTAATGACTCGAAGAACTGTCGAACGAGATAGTTTGAAAACTTTTTCTAGAGTTCAATTACCCTAACAGAAACTGATATTTTTGCACTCGACTCGCGTTTCGCTAACAGGTTAGTATCTTCAAATTGATACTGAATCTGAAGACAAGGGTTAGCTGTTTATATCCCTTAAGTTTTTTGGTCCGATGTGGACTTTGTTTGTTAAATGATGATTATCCTAATTGATTTTCCGGTAATCAACTAGTAGAACCACTACCTGCAAATTAATTTGTCAACAATAGATTAAAAAGTGGGCAAATTAAATCAATTAGGATAATCATTATTTAACAAAGTCCATATCAGACCAAAAATCTTTAGATATATAAACAGCTAACCCATGTCTTCAGATTCAGTATCAATTTGCTTCTCCTGAAGATGCTAACCTTGTTAGTGAAACGCGCGTCGAGGGCAAAAATATCAGTTTGGTGCTAGGGTAATTGATCTCTAGAAAAAGTTTTCAAAAATCGGTTTGCAAAACCACTCACTAACTCACCTAATCGTCGAAACGAAATATTGTGTAAGGACAAAAAATTAGTATTCAACCAGTCCAGCTAGCCGAGCCTTTATTCCTCAACTGCATTTGATAGCACGTTTACTAACTATCTGGGCGACTAGGGGCCACAGGCAAGAAATGTTTATGACTGTAATCTTATTTTCATTTCCGTTCCAATTGGAAATGGATAGACTATACTAGTATTTATAATTTCAGAAGGTGGTGGGGCTGATGGTGAGGATTGAGATGTGCTGATAGTGAGGATGGGGGTGTGGAAGATGGGACGATGCAACTGTTTAAAGGGATATGGTGCTAAATGTGGTTGCAAAAAAGTTGTACTGTACATGTAAAAATTGTCAAGGCCAGTCGTGCTCCAATGTTTAATCAGCAACAGTTGAGTATTCATTCAATACCAACGAGGAGACATGCGATTTATCACTATTAAGGTAATTTATTCACACTCAGGATGGATAAAAACAAGGAGAAGAAGAAGAACAAGAAGAGCAAGCATAAGTATTAGAGAATTATGAATCAGACGAATAAATTTTCCTATTTTTTTTTATTTTCACTGCTTTTATCATTTCCAATCCTTGCTAATATATGTTATCATTCAAAAGTTTTGTATATAGACTCTCCATAAAATACATTCAAAAACTGTACGATCATTGGAGCTTAAAACTAAGCTACTAAATAATTTTTATGAAATTGAATTTAGCTTTTCATAAAAAAAAACAATGAAAAATCACTTCGTATGTACTACTTAATCACAAGTTCATACCACAAACCAATCTTTGATTTATTACGTCGGCAGCTTGAACCGTTGAATAATGTTTCATTCATTTGAATACATCAGCCGTCCTAGAAAATTCAAATACACTTAGTAAATGACCTCGTTACGTTTTTTTTCTGTCTATAATTACATTTTTAAATTATGTCGTTTCCATTTCAAAGAAGAAGCTGTGCAATTACTCCTGGAGTGTTTTTTACAGCTATAATTAATTCTTGTGATTCGAAAATTAAATGAAATGTATACTATAAGGGTGATTATTGACAAAGGCCCGTTGAAGGTATTTCAAAACATACAAAAATTTTAAATGTGAAAATTGAGGAGAAGTAATTTCACTTATCCATTCAAGGAACTTTTTCATTTCTTCTTCGCTTTCAGTTATATCGATCATTAGTTCGTGCAATTCAGAAAATAAATCCAATCAATATATTACTGGAAGAAGTCAAAAAATAACATTGAGCAACAACACTTCTGATAGTGGAAAAATTGTACGCGGAATTCCTCAGGGGTCAGTCGTAGGCCCAATTTTATTCTTGATGATATGACAAAACCTGATATATCTGGAGCATTTACCTTGTTTGCAGATGACACTACGGTACTTTGGCGTAATAATGATTCTGATACTTTGACTCAATTGATATTAGGTGAACACATGATTGAAAGTAAGCCTGTAACTAAATTTCTTGGTATATTCAATGAGAGTAATGTAACATTTGATACGCAAATTACTGCTTTAAAAAAGTAATTATCTTCTGGTTGCTCTGTTTGATGCAGAGTATATTCGTTATCCAGAAAAGAGATTTGAGAATAATATTCAAATTGAAGATGTGTGTAGGCCACTTTTCTGCAGAAATAAAATATTAACAATATTTGAAATATCCACTCCATACGCTGTCTGCTCACTTCACAAACATAAAGAAAAGTTTGAAAGACATACAGATAGGTCTACGCGTAGCGATAAAAAACTTTCACTATCCAAATCATCTTTGACCAGGCAGTCTCAAACTATAGAAGTAGACAAATATATAATCATCTACCAAAACATATAACATCAATCAATGAACTTAAAAAATTCAGAAAATCAGTAAAGAACATTGTTTTGGGAAAGTGCTTCTGTAGTTTGGAAGAGTATTTTGCATACAAATTCTAGTCTTTCTATATACCACGATGTATATTACGATTTGTGTCAAGTAATTTTAAAATTGTGTTGTTTTATTTGTAAATTTTTTTCTTTTCTGTGTTATTTTTTGATTGTTTTTTTTATATGTCATTCTTAATCTCCACTGCATTTTTGTGAATACTATATAGTCTTTAAAACAACAACATTTTATATATTTTTAACATTTTATGTTTTTATAAACATGACACCCTTTGTCGACAAAGTGAATTACATTTTAGACAATAAAGATCTATCTATCAATATTGACTTTTATCGTGGGAGATGCACTGAGTTACGTTTTTGGTAAATTTTCGTTTTGTGGACACCCGGCAATTTTGAAAAAATTTTTGACTGTACTCACGTATTTTGATGCGTAGATTACGAATCCAAATAAAAAAAGCGGCGCTCTCCCTTATTTAAAAAGTTACGGCCCTTCAAAGTTCAGAAAAGGTCAACTTTTCAGCCTTCTTTTCCACCAAATAAACTATATAAAAACACAAGCATTCATTCATTAGGTTACCTTTACACCTTATTCCTCCTTCTTTGACACTTTTCACTTCAATAATCAACATTTTTCCAATAAAAATGTTAAGAAATGTACGGAGCTGCTTTTTGGTTACATATCTCTGTATTTTACGTTTTTAAGGTTAATGGCATGGTTGGTACGACTGATGCAGTCCATATTCCTGCTTTCATTCTTTAGATCGTAAATTGGTTTCTGGTGATGTTTTACGAATTTGAAATAGTAGGCCTCTGTTATTGTACCTGTATTGTCATGTGCAGAGTTTTGCTTCTGGGATTGAGCAGTCTGATTGCTTGTGCGAATTGATAAAACGGATCTCCATGTTGGTGGTAATCTTTGCGCATCATCCCTCTTGTTCATATTATTAGGTCGTTTCTCAATTTCGATAGCCTCTCTAATTGTTCTCGAGTAAGTTTTCATTGCTTGCTAGTATTTTTGTATTATCGAAATTGATGTTATGCCCTGTTTGCAGTACGTGTTGGAAGAGAGAAGACGTAGTGACTTTTCACTACATATCTGGTTCTGCTTTTAACAAGCAACTCAATTTTTCTCAGTCCATTTCCATAGGTACCGTCTGACACTTTGCTGTCGACTGATGGAATAGCAAAACAGAGATACAGAAACTTTGGCAGGTTTGGACAAGTTAACACTTCGTCACAGCACGTACCGTTATATGCCGGACAGGATCGGAGAGCATACGCTCTTGGCACTGCCGTGCCGGGCTAGTGGGCGGTTGTCCATTCATTTTCATTGTTCCAATCCTATTCGTATTTTGATGGGATGGCCCGTGATGCGCTGTGCCAGACAAATGGGCAACAAGCTTTATGCTTGTCGGCGTTGTGCGTCACCTGATGCCTACGGGTAGTAGCATCGCCCATTTGTCCAGCTACAACAAGCATACTGAATGTGCTGTTTGTTCTATTTCAAGGGAATTTCAGTTGACATTGAACGGTGACAGAAACACTTTAAAGTGGCCGCATTATTGAATGAAGAAGAAAATAAACACAAAAAAAGAAGGATGTGGCCCATCCCATTAATCAAAAGAGGTTAAATCTGGGAAATTTTCATCATCTTCTCAGCGACCTGAAAGAAGACGACGAGAGATTTTTCCAGTATTTCCGAATGACTCCAGGCAAATTTTCAGAACTTCTGGATATTCTAGAGCCTGCCCTAACAAGCAAATCAATGTTTCCTCGTACATGTTATACCGTCTGACACTGTGCTGTCATCTGATGGAATAGCACAAAAGAGAGACAGAAACTTCCCAGGCACGTTTGGACAAGTTAATACTGGCAAGCGCTAGCCAGCGCCGCGCTCACTTGGCCAGTCCGTCACAGCACGTACCGTTATTTGCTGGAATCCGGGGAGCTGGAATCCTTTCCTGCAACGGACGCACCTGGCTGTGCCGTGCCGGGCTAGTGGTACATTCATTTTCATTGTTCCAATTCTATACGTATTTTGACGGGATGGGCCGTGCTGTGCTGTGCCGGACAAGTGGTTGACAAGCTTTATGCGTCAGAGTGATGGAAAATTGGACGTTTCTGATGCGCTCCACCCAGAGAAGCCGTGGCGGACGTATAAGCGATGTTATATTCCACATATAATGTCATCAATAAGTCTTTTGTACGGATAAAAAATTTCGATTATATCTTGTATTTAAATTAAAAAATAGGATGCACTTACTGAAAGACTCTATATGAAGTTCACTTTTTATACTGCAGAGGTGTGTATTCACAACAAATTACTAATTATTCTTCTCCAGTACATTTTCGAGTTGCATTTTTCAGTTTCCCTTCATTGTATTCTGTAGCTGGAATGAAATTATAAAACTGTACAGATTTGTTATACGTGCCGTCATCGTGAAGAGAGGAGAATCGTCTCTTTCGTAATATTGTGCGAAAAATGCGTGTTTTTTCTCCTAGAGTTCAAAAAGTTGATGATGAAGGGTTGAAAACAATTGTTTTCATAGAGAAGTACACCAAATGAATGATGTATTTCATATATCACGTTGTGTGGTGTCTGACAAACGTTTCAAGCAAAAATTTTATAGAAAATAAGTCGAAAGTAGTTATTTGGAGTGGCTTTTACCAATTTGTTCTTGGAGAAAACTGCTGTGGATGTTATAATTCATCTTTGCAGAAAGTTTATTCTCAACAATTTTTCTTTTTCATGTTTTTGTAAGAAGGTAGAGGAAGTAGAAAGCCTAAATGACAATCGATGACAAAGGTACAAGTCACCTGTCAACTTAACCCAACAGGTGGGTATCTGTGACTAGTCTCAGTAAAGACGAGGGGGGTTCTTGGATAATAATTCAAGATTTAGATTTCATAAAAAAAGGCGCCAGGTAAATTGCCTCACAAACACCCTAAATGTGTCAATACCACTAAATTACCAAGTGATGTGAAACAACAGGAACCGGTTTAAAAACTGTATTCCAAACTTCAAACCACTTGTATCTATATGGGGTATAAATCTAAGCAATCAAGCAAGTATATTATATACTTTAGACCAAGCAAAACAAATCATATACATAGTTCAAAGTATAGCGTAAATCAATAATTAATTTTCGGAATTGTAAAAGATTATTCTACAAATAGGCAAGAACATATATACATATAAACACCAAACACTAGGTACCAGGGTTATCGGTAAATGAATATGAATCAAGCAAAAAAATAATAAAGGCATGTATCACAACCTGTTAACACAAATTTGATGCAGAAATTCAAATGTCGCCTAATAAGTTATAATGCTTCGCGAGAGCTCAAGCGTATACGCAATTCAAAAATCATAAAAAAACATTACATTTCCGCCTTACAATAAAAAAAGCACTAAAATAAAGCAACCGAAAAAAGCAATAACTTGCGTGAATTCCCACGGTGGTTGTAGGTGAGCAAAAGTTTCTTGAATTGTAAGTGGACTAATGATAATATCAAAGTCTCCGAATAGCTTCTTTCCATTCGTACTGATGACCATGAACCGTTCTGTATCAAGGTGAGACTAACTATTCGGTTATCCCAGTATATGGATTGATCTTCGATTACCAAAACGTCGAAAACTCCGGGTTGAAGTTTCGTACAAAAAAACCCTTCTGAGTTGGAAGGATTTTTTTCTCCTCTGTAACACGGTTGGCGACAGGAATCGTAGGTTTGACACCAATTTTCCCTTTTTGGTTACCTTCAATCTCTTCAAGAAACACTCTGAACAACTACCTTTGCTTTAATTTGGAATCGTTCCGGCACAAATTCGATGGAACTTCAAGAATGAATTCCGAACTATGAAAATTTTCTAATCCTCAATAAGAGAGTGGAATGCCAAAACTAACAATATCATAAGTTCAATATAGGGCATAATTTCCACTAATATCGAGCCCAGGTGTATAATCCTCCAACGGAGTTGTTATCACAAACTTTTTATTCCACGAGCCCTTTAAAATTTTCTTCAATAGCTGCCACCTACGATCTTAGAGCACAAGGAATTTTGACCTCGACCGGGAGAAGGGATTGCATACTCGCCTATTTTGAAAAAGTTCAGTGATAAACGCGCATGTCTCTCTGATACTTGGGTAGCCCATTTACCAATCCGAGATCGAAAATCGAAAATTCATCATTTCAACTAATTACCATAGTCCAGGTAAATTAGTCCAAAAGAAAACATTCGAAACCAGAAACGTGTTCAATATAAATTAGGAAATGTTTTTAACAAATCAGGGTATCATATTATATCCTCAAGTACCTATAGGTTAGCAGGAAATTAAAATATTCTTTAATAAAAATTGGTTTCTTCGAATACTTACTCGGTGAAATGATATGGTCAAATTGAAAATTAAAGCGTGATATTAAAATACGGTATTATTTACTCAAAGTTTCAAGGAGAAAATATTTACCGCAAATTTAACCCTTCACACTTTTTCCCATACGAGCTAATCTATTTGAAGAAAAATTGCAAATATTTGCTGAGAAACATAAATTTCGATAACATTCCAAAGAAAAAATCAAATTTGAAGTTTCCAATGATATTCATTTGATGTTTGACTAGGTGCTGATTTCATTAGTGAGCTGGCACTGTATATATGGCAACTTTCCACTATCAACACATTGTTTTTATTTTTTTCAATTCGGTATTTTTTTGACGTCGAACCATTTTTATATTTTTTCCTCAGTATTTACTATTCTTTTCGTTCAACAACCATCAGCCTCAATAGTCTTCGAGTCGCAAAAAGGGACATAAGCGGATTCGGCTAATAACGTTTCGAGGAACTGCCGTCAGCAAGAATATAAAACGTCTGGATAATGGAGTATCACGTTTCATCACTATCAAGACAATCAGAAATAACGAGAACACACATGCATTGTTTGTGTTGTTCCAAAATTGTGACTCTCTTTTTCGTTCGTTTAACCATTGTTCACGAGCTTTCTACCACTGCGTGAATAAATAAACAATAATCTGTTAAGGATGGCAAAGTGAGTTGTGCTACTGTGGACTGTAATGTAAAGCGCATAACACACAAGATATATTTACATGAAATGGGATGACGGTTTATGCTTCTATGAAAGAGGTAAAATATGATGGAGAGTGCCTTATGTATTTCATATTAAACGACTTTTCGTCCTTCAAACGCCTAATAATAATATGTCATAGTCACTATTGATGATTTCTCCTTTTTCAAGATAGTCGATGAATATTATACCATACGCATCCCAAAATAGTGATATCACCATAACATTACCAGCAAACTGTTGCGTCTTTACATGCTTTGAAGTCGGTTCACCACGTGCAGTCCAGTCAGATGACAATTCTGGTGTATGATGATGGAGCCATGTTTCATACATTGCTAAATATCGATGCATAAATTCGGGGTTTTCATGGTAGAACAGCTTCAAACGCTGTTCATAATCACCAATTCGTTAATTCGTTAATTTTGTTATTTTTTTTTTCTAATTGATTTTTTTTCTCTTCCTTTAGATCTCATTGTCCAAGGAAACTATGATATTTTTTTAGTTGTTGAAACATGACTTTCTGATACCATACCAGATGAACATATTCAAATCAATGGTTACAAGTTCATTAGTTGTGATAGAGAGTCGAGAGGCGTGGGGGTAGGTATACAATATCTGCGGTCTAATTTTAAAATTAATGTAATTAAAGAAACTTATTGATGGCTGTTTGGAACAGTTATGGATAAGAATAACATTTAATAAGAAAATATGGCAGTTGGAGTATTATATAGACCTGGTTCTACATCAAAATTTGGCGAATTTTTCAATATTCTAGAGTTAACTTTATCAGAAATCGTTCCTTACTCTAATGAAATAATATGAAAAGGCGACATTAATATCGATCTCTTGTGTCTTGCTGAAAATAATACAGAAAAATTTTTAGACTGCATTAATAGCTTCAATTTAAAACAATTAATTGATACGCCAACAGGAATCACTAATGTTACTTCAACTTTACCTGACGTCATTGTAGTATCTAATGAAGCAACTGTTAATAGTTTTTTACATTTAAAAATTTTAAGCGAATCGACAGAGATCATCTGCTGAAGCTGCTGTTACTATCACCCTTTAATGACATTTTGTTTTTTCAGAATGTTAATGTAAGGTTAAATATTTTACTGATTTGATGCTACTCATATTCAATACGGTTGCGCCAGTAAAAAAAGTAAAAGTGAGGAAGGTTCAACAACCATGGATCTCTGATAATGTGAAACTGATAATAGGTCTGAGGGATAAAGCTCTTGAAAAATTCAAAAAATCTAAGTACGTTACTGATTGGAACTATTATAAATTACTAAGAAACCAAACCAATATCATGGTAAGAAATGAGAAAAAAGCATATCTTAATCAGGTTATAAGTGGTAACCATAATAGTAAATTATTATGAAATAAACCTAAAGACCTTAATATATATTCTCGTAACAAAAATAACTTGCCAGAAAGACTTAATGATCCTATTGAAATTAATAAATATTTTCTGAGTAATTCCGACCCACATTTTGTACCTAGTAAAGAGTTATTGAATTATTATAACAGTCATAAAAAAAATAATATATCTATTGACAAATTTCGCTTCGAGTCGGTAACAGAAAATATTGTTTACAAATGTATTTTAGAAATAAAAACAAAAGCCATAGGTTCAGATGAAATTAATATAGATATGTTACTTCTTTGCTGTCCACAGATTGTAAAAATTTCGAAGGGAAAATCAAGCAGTGAATTTAATAAATTTGGAGTGCCTCAGAGATCTATACTTGGACCCTTATTATTTTGCATATACACTTGTGAGCTAGTTTCTGTTTTTTTTAAGACATTGTAATTCACATATGTATGCGGATGACACACAACTATATCTATCATTTAACCCTAATGACATTGCTACTATTAATCAAAAATTGAATGAAGATGTAGCTCGTGTTATTCAGTATCTAACCCCAAAATCAATTCCAACAAAACAAATCTACCTGTATTTGGTAATAATCGTGGAAAGATATATCAGTATTGTTATTGGTGATACAGTAATATGCCCCAGGAACGTGGCAAAGAATTTAGATATCGAAATGGACGTGAATTTAAGGTTTACAAAACATGTCACAAAACGTGTTCAGGGAAGTTACATGAGTTTGAAAATGCTTTATCCTCATCGTCATTTATAATCAATAAGTTTGAAAATAAAAATTGACAACTGCGCTTTTGTTGAGTCATTTTGCTTATTTTGATATTATGTACGGTTTATGCCTGGATAAAAAAGACATTTGTAGAATTAATTGCTGTACGGAAAATGGAGCAAACCAAGGAACAGCTGGCGCCCGAGGAATTGATTCACAAGTAACTTGTGTTTCTTCGTTATCGTCATCATTTGTGTGAATTCAGAAAATGAAATTGATTTGACTCAATTAGATCAAATGATACTTGTGAAAGCAATACTCTCGAAATTATTAGTTGTAATTAGTAATTCAAGAGATGGTGATTATCAATTATGGAACTTGCCCTTGTTATGAAAAAAATGAAAATATATAACAAGGGGGAGACCAGACTAGAAAGAAATTTCCATATACCGCTTTGATTATCTCATTATCTCACACCTATCCTTATATACTTGGGTCAATATGCAAAGAATAGCGGTATTCTCAAAGTCCTTTCAACCATCTAAAGAACCTCGCGTGGGGGAGTCATTTTTCTCCGCAGTGGACGTCATGGGGATGGAATAGTCAACGCGCATTGCAACAAAATTGCGTGGGACGAGGCATTATGAACGATTTCTTTGCATTCACAAACCAAGCCTGTGCATTACAAAGTGCGCTCTTTTGAACTTTTGTTGTTCCGTCACGCCATTTACCGTGTTTGCTTAGACTTTGCACGTAGCCGGATGAAGGGCAGTTCTTGGGATTGTTGATGACATAAGTTGTTCTTGTATTCGGTGAGTTACGTATACAAGGTTGTGGGAAACTAAGGAAGAAAAAGAGAAAGGAATTTAAGTTCTAAATAACTCTTTACAAAATTATGTAGATTGTGCCAGAAACTAATGTCTTCCAAAAAAAATCACGCTTTTGAGTTTTGATAAAATCTGCCTTTATGAAATAGTTTCTGGTATTTTCTAAACCATTAGGTTCTTCGAAAAATCGAATTGAAAATGGTATATCTATAATTTTCTACATATTGCTTAGTCATCGCTGAATATTCGATAAAAATCTGTATACAATCTGTATACAGCTTCAACCAGATGAATTCTCTCGAGGAAAATATCTGGTCAAGGCGGGAATCGAACCCATGGCCTTCCGATCGTGAGTCGGGCGCACTACCACCGCGACCAATTCCACAACAAATGGAAACATTTTAATTTTTAATATATTGATGTACCAACAGTGACTTGGGAACCAACAATCATACTGAAAATGTTCATGTCAGCAATGAACAAAATTATTATGATTTTTTCGAAAAGATGTGAACCATGGAATTATTCAACTACTTGGAATGGTTTGATACTCGTCTCGAGAAACCTCACTTTTGAACCAGATTAAGGACGTTCACATTTTGTTACACCGGTATATTTCAAGATGACAGTTCTGATTGAAAATGGATTAGAAAAAGAGAATTGCCAGCGAAGTCTCGTAATTCATGAAAAAATAGTTGTAGATGAGTATCGTGCCGTTGCTTCACAAATATTTAGAAATATGCGATGAAATTTTAAAGATCACTCATACCAAAAAAGGAACGACATGATTCACATATCAAAATATGATAATACTTCATTACTAGTAGAAAAACTATATATGCTCATTTTCATCACCTGTCAAGTGAGGTGTCACTCGTGTCGCTAAAGGAACCTTCGAGATACCGGGCGCTCTCTCGTCGTAGAACGACCTAGCCACTCATGGGACTCTTTATGGGCCATGAAGTAATCAAATAATCTGACCCTGCGTTTACAGAGAAAATAGACATCGATTTAAGGACTCTTAACTGTCCTGCTCCTAAATTCAGATTAAAAGAGCAAGAGCTTCTAAGTTCTTCATTTCTCGATACTGTTAACAAACCTAGGAAGCTTATTACATCTGTGCAGGTCAGCGAAGGCGTACGTTTAAATGAGGCGATAAAACCCTGCGTGGTTGGATTTAATGGATCTTCAGATATAGCTGAACCTTGAACATCTGACAATCTCAGTATCCTCCAATGTACTGGATATTTACAGGTTACCTAGGAGGATCGGAAGAACGTCTTCTGGCTGGTGGTATTATCCATGAAGACTTTCCTGTAGTTGACGTGGTGGTCGGCAGCTCAGCTTCTTGGTAGGATACGGCAACGAACCTCAAAGGAAATAACTCCTGGATCTTACTTTGCTGTACCCTGACACTCACCACACTATCTAAAACTTATGTTGGTCCTTTTTCGAGGTAAACCACAACTATCGAAACGATGGTCTGGTGTCCTCTTGAGAAGAAACGGCATTAACCAAACGGTCCTCGAAGGAGCTTCCAGTTAATAGAAAATGTCTTAAGGAGGCTGCCAAAAGAAGCAATCCATCGGCCTTCTTCATCTCGTCGCTCTGATGTCGCAGCAATATGACTTGCATGTCAAGTACACAATAACGACGCATAATATATACACAGAAAATCCCAACATATCCAAAAGAGTATATCGAATAGTCATGCACAGTCAAAAAGCAAAATTAGCAA
>WOGN01000838.1:5319-21881 GCA_015342105.1 Leptinotarsa texana | reverse complement strand
TTTTCGTGAAAACTGCTCTACCACCGACGTTACTATGAGTAATGTCAAAGGCATAGTTGAGGGACTTGAGACCAGGAAGGTTATGGGGGGTCACACTATTGGACCTGTCAAAGGCCTTTGACGGTTCTTTCTACAGCATTTTATTTGAAAAACTGTCATATTATATTGTAAGAGGCACTCCTTTGGGTTTGATTGAAACTCACCTGAATAATCGTTTCCAGAGTTTTTCATAACAATACATTTTTTGAGCTGAGGCCTATTGACATAGGTGTACCGCAGGGATCGGTTTTGGGCCCGCTTTTGTTCGTTATTTACATCAATGATTTTTACAATTATATGAAGCCATGTTACAGTGTACTATTTGCTGGCGATACATCCATGATATACTCTTGTATGAATTATTCAGCTCTTGTTGATGAGTTTAAGGAAATATAAGAGAAAGTGGAGCACTGATTCAGTGTCAACAAACTCATGATGAATAAGGAAAAATCATAAAACATGATGGTTTCTATGGCTCTGTCATTACCTGAATTCCAGTATGTCAAATTATTG
The DNA here is from genome assembly GCA_015342105.1 of Leptinotarsa texana. Taxonomy (NCBI): domain Eukaryota; kingdom Metazoa; phylum Arthropoda; class Insecta; order Coleoptera; family Chrysomelidae; genus Leptinotarsa; species Leptinotarsa texana. Next base: position 21,329 of record WOGN01000838.1, on the reverse strand, counting down.
GGTTTTTCTCTGGCAATAGGCTAAATTGGTCAAGCCACATTTCAAGTTTGAAAACTAAGCTATCGAATGCCTTATTTTGACTAAGACAGCTGAAACCGATAACAAATTTCACACGATGAAAATAGTATTTTTCTCGCTCATACAGTCTCACATTTCTTACGGTATTCTACTTTGGGGAAATTCTAGTGATTCCCAATGCATTTTTATATTACTGAAAAAAGCTCTGAGAATTCTAGCTGGAATCGGATTTAAGGATTCTTGCCGTGAATCATTCATCACTCATGAAATTATATCGGTGCCTTCTTTGTATGTTTACTCAAGCCTATTAGATATCCACAAAATAGCCCTCTTGCTTCCCAAGCAATCCAGTTTACACGATCATGATACACGTAATAGCAATTTTATTAGACCTCAACGTTTTAGGCTGATGAAATCACAAAACAACTCCTTAGATTTTAAATTGTATAATGCACTTCCTGCCAATATTAAAGATATGAATATGTTTCGTTATGAAGAAGATATAAGAAAATGTTCAAAAGAAACCGACACACACTTTTGACGCAAGGAAGATGCTCTCCGAACCTTCACACTTAAATGTAAACTTATTACAAATTTTTACTGTTTATTTTATAGACTTGTCTGACTTGTCATAACTGTATTTTATACATAACTTGATCAAATAAATATATCTATCTAATTTTCTTCTTTCAAAGTAGAATATCTAGGTACGTATAAATTATTCCAACTTAATACAGGCGTTGTTGCCAATATGTAAATTAGGAACAAATCCCTTTGAAAATTAAAACCCAACATTTGAAACATCAATTTGAATACTTTTCGAAGTGAATTCAAAAAACTCATGAATTAAACAAAACTTTATTTTGTTCAAACTTGCATTTGCTGTAATAACTCAAATTGAGGAACATTTCCCAGTGTTGCTTATACCTGATATCTTCTGCATACCTATTCATTATTATATTATATTTCAAATTCAAATGACTATATCAATGGTATGAATAAATGAACACAATTATTAGTTTGCCACAACTATACTAGTTGTGGCAAATCAAAACGAAATCACAAATTTCTGTTTGAATACTTTAGTAGCGTTTACGATAGAAGCAAAATAACAGAGGTGAAAAAATACCGTTAATAATTTTGTCTTTGTCGGCTTCATGTGAAAATTGATGATTTTCTTCATTCAGTATGAAAATGCGGGATATGCAGTATGTTGTGATATTCCTCACAGTTTAGAGCAGGTGTACGGAATTTACAACTGTCTGGTTCAGAAAGTACTGCGGAATATGACATTTTCTGTTTTGACAGTAAAAAATAAGATGAGGGAATGTTTCCAAACTCGTTGGAAAATCGATTTCGAATAGAAACATCCCCGATATCTGCCGAATTGCACCATCACGACACGTCGATTAGCAGAAGTCTTCCTGTCTGATGATGGACGGAAGATGATATGCAGTGGTAGCATTACAGTCCGTCAGCCGTTATGAAAATGTTCTAGACCTTTTTCGAAGCTAATTTATGCATGTCGGATAAATCTTCGGAAATGCATCCACGAGGCAATTTTTCTTCCCGCGTTTGAGGATTTGCTGCCGATGAAAAAGACTATCAATTACCCGGTGCTGACTAATGGATATTCCGTTGATGGATTTGAAACTCATCGAAGATATTAGGATATGATTCATCAGTTTCTGGAATAATTCGATGAAATGGTGATGGTATAATATTGGTTAGAATAGGTTCACGGTTTTTAAACCCAGTGAACGTTTTATTTTCGTATGACCAGAAGGAACGTATGACCTGATACGATGTATGTGATAAGGTATGTGATACGATGAAAATTTTCAGTTTGTCGAAAATCGTTAACATTATGAAAAATCGAAGAATGTGAACTTTCACGGCCAGATGTAACTGTGTGAAAACTATTTTCCAGATTTCTTGGCAGTTGCCTGCGAGTTTTCGTCCCTGACGTTTCGTCAGTTATAAAAACCTGTGGACCGACAAATCAGTTGCAGCTGAACATGCTTTTAATGAAGAAGATACAGGAATACTCGATGAAGGTTTTTTTGAAGGTGATAAACTAAGTTTCTTGATGAATTTCATCAGTTGGGACTTCCATTGTCTAATATAAAAATGGATGTTTGTTGGTTGGTTGGTTGGTAAGTGATAAACTTTTACATCGCTTAACCGATCGTGATGAAACTTGACATGTACAAGTAATTTTTCATAGAGAAGGTTTTTAGGCTATCAATTTTTCTGTAACTCGCACCTAAATAGCGCCGTAGACCAGTTTTTTGAAAGCACTGTTCTGAGTTCGTTGATTCTGATTCTGTCAAAACATTAGAACAGCAGCGATATAGCAACATATTACTAGTATTACATAAAATGATTCACAATTCCCAATAGAAACAATACAAATGAAATATTGAAGGAATTAGCAGAGCAGAGTTTGGACACATCAAGACAACATCAAGACAACATCGAGTGGTCTCAAGCTGAGATCATGCACAGGGAGGAACACTGGTTTAGGAGGAAATTCGAAGAAGCTGCATACATGTTGTCCAACAATATATTCAGCCAAGTTAGCGAAGAGATACGCAACATATGGAAACCCATAATCAAGAGAAGAATGGCGAACTCCCGTCAAACGGTCATCTACCGCTCAACCGGTGAGGCGGAAAGAATAGATGATGAAAGTAATCGAATGACCCCTGAATAATTATGGAATTAGTTCACTTATCACCTGAAGACGATTGTGGATACTAACAATCGCAACGTCGTGAAGTAACTTGGTTTGCAATGTCTCAAATGTATTTTTTTCAATATTTTTCTTTTCGTTCAACTGTTCTATTCTTTACTTGTATTTCATTTCACTGTAATTTAATTTCAGGGCTTTTTGCTTCATATAATTGTTGTTCTTTTTCTCAATATAATTGTTATTTTCAGCTATTGTTTTAAATTTTTCATTTGTATCGTTTCTTTTAGAAATTTCAAATCATTTTATATAGTATTAGATAACGGAAGTCCGAACTGATGAAACTCAACTAATGAAACTCAAAATTACTATCCAAGTTTACATAGAGAGGCGATAAAGATTCAAAAGTACAGGGATGATATCCAAAGAAAAGGAGAGACTGGGAACATTATTAAAATCTGGCTTTCATTCCTTGAAGATACGAAAACAAGTCAAGGTAATCCAAACGTGAAAAACCAAGCCACGTCCATCAATAGTAATATAAAAACATGCTCAAATACCAGCATCGTAGTTACTGCGACCATTAGCACATCGTCTTTGATAATATCTACCGTAGTATCAGATGAAACGTCAGATATTGGATCCTGCAGACCTCAGCCACAAAAAAACGAAAGATACCCTCACATAATTGAAAACAATATTTAAAAAAAAAATTCTTGAAATGTGAATCAAGTGAACACGCATGCACTTTAGCTCTGATGTTGATAATGTTGAAGGAGGGGAAGGGGGAGCCGGACAGCTCTGACAATCTTATTATTATTGAAAAAAAACTCCTGAACTGAACAATAGGTATTTTCATCAGCTCACAGCGGATGGTGTCATACTGTAAGTCGACCACTCCGCAGCTCATATTCGAGGCTAAAATCTTTCAATGAAGTTTCGCAAAACAACGTCAAACAGTTAACACTTTTTTTTGCCCAAAAACTGGTTGATTTTCTGAAATGTTTCGGCAGTGTTTTGGTTCGACTTGAATTCGTAGAGAAAATAAATTTGGCCTGAAATCGTTAAAAAAATCTAAGTTTGGAAAAAAATTAACAGTTTCAATGAATATAGTACAAGCACTACAGGAGTAGTGGAGATGAAATCCATTTGGAAAATTGTTCTCAGGAAATTTATTCCACATGAACGCAGTTCTCCAGATGAAAGCCACAGTCCATCGCATATTTCTGATATTTATCGCTCTTGGTGGAATAAAATGTACCGATTCACCTGAACACTGCCCGTGAAAGTATCTATGGAAGAGAGACAAATCCCCAACTTTTTTCCGATGTTCCAGACTATCAAGGTTGCATGTGATGTTCGCGTCTCCAATCAGGCGACTGGCTCTTTTCTGGAAGGAATCCCACAGTTTCAAGGTATGTTTGGAGGCGGAGCTCCATACATGAAAACAATACTCTAAAGAAGCTCTGACCAGTTTTCTGTTTCCTAACAGTGTTCCAAACTTTTGAGAAGCAGCCTTTTCAATTCCAGCGACATGATCGTTCCAAGGCATATTGGTGTCCATTTTAACCCTCAATAAACTTATCCAAGCAGAAAGCGGAATAGTCTGATCTGAAATTTTTATATCCGTTTCGGAGGTATTTATCTTCTTGCAGAAAACCGATGCCTGCTTTTTTGAGGCATTGAAATGAACTTGGTTACTTTCATCCCAACTTGAACTCACTTCAAGATCCCCATTAATATATGCAACCTTCTGCTGCCGGTGAAGAGGGTTGGAGACAATATGAATCCCTGGAAAACACCAGCGTTGATGGTGAAAGTATTCTAGAGATACTCCTCGATAACCACTCACAGAAAATGTTTTTTCACGAAGCTGGAGGGCCATACAGAAATGATCCGTCAAGCCATACCATCGGAGTTTGGCCAGTCAACCCCCATACCACACATGTTCAAAGGCGACAGAAATATCAAGCGCAACAGCTCTTGACTCTCCGTGTTTCTCGATTGCTCTATTCCAAATATTGGTGACATATGTGGAATTGGCCGCGGTGGTAGTGCGCCCGACTCACGGTCGGAAGGCCGTGGGTTCGATTTTTCTCGAGAGAATTTATATGGTTGAAGTTGGGATGATTCTGCAACCGTGTTAGGAATCACACGTTAAAAGGTAAGACCCTGTTAGTCCTTAGCTCGCACAAGTTTCTCAACTTCTGAGAGTTATCGGTTGTAAGGGGGCAACAGCTGATTAACGGAAAAACAGAATTTGAACAGATGCGATAGAAGATCGCCTGTTAATCTTTTTTTCCGAAATCCATACTGATGATCACTCAAAATATTGAAGCCTTCCAAATATTTAAGAATATATTATATAAAATGTAAAAAGTATAATTCAAGACACAGTAAAATAAAGATTTATTGAGATATGGAGCTAGAACACAACATCAAAGTGGTAATACTTTTGAAACAACCTGATATTATTCTTTCATTATTTAATAATGAAAATAGATTTCACTTAATATGGAATATCTATTGAAAAGTTGAAAGAAGCTTCCAATTGAAGCATATATAAATATTTCAGGGGTTCAATAAGACTGTAATTTTCCTTTGATAGTTGTTTCGTTTCATTTCAAACTGTGTTTGTTCTATAAGGTGTGTTTAAATGCTGTGAGGAAATTGAAATATTAATCAAATGTGTCGTAACTGCTATAATTGTCATTCAGGAAAATGTTTATCGATTGTTAGCCATGACAAAATAATATGAAGTATAGAGTAACTATTTTGTTGGTCTTCTCTGAGCTGATTTTGATTCAGTTTGTTGATTTGAATACTACAATGTACGAGCCAAGTGTTTTACAAGATTTATCATGTTTGTTTGGAGGTGGTTGACAAGGTTCCGTGGTGCATTCAACTACTGCAAGAAAAAAACATCATCTTTTTCGAAATACTCAAGGCATTTCCTTGAACAACTAGGGGCAATCAAAGTCGAAGAGCAGAATCAACTGATCAGTTTCGACGTGGAAAGACTCTACACCAACGTCCCTGTCAGAAAAGCACTTCAAATCATACAGAGAAAGCTATCCGGAGATGGGGACCTGCTAGATAGAACAAACTTACCGATACAAGTAATCATGGAATCAATAGATGCTGTGTACGAAACTGCTGCTTGCAACTGAAGGACGAATTCTTTACTCAAGATGACGGACTGCCATGGGATCGCCAGTGGGATGAGTGGTTTGAAACTCTGGCCATTGAAGAAACCCACAAAAAGCCCCGAGTCTGGTTGAGATACGTGGATACCTCCATAATATGGAACCATGGGAATGCAGAAGCAGACACCTTCCTGAAGCACTTCAACAGAGTAAGTCCTCTCACCAATTTTACAATGGAGAAGGAGATCCAGAACGAATTACCATTCTTAGACGTATTGGTGAAGAGACTGAATGGAAAACATCTCTATATCGAAAACTCACTCGCACAGGACATTATCTGAACCAGGGATCTAACCACCATCAATCAACTAAGAGAGGAATCATCAAGATCGTACTTTCGGGATCTGTAATAAAAAGAAAGGTCTCGAAAAGGAACTAGGCATCATCAAAAATGATCTTCAACGAAATGACTATTCCAAAGTGATCGTGGAACAAGCTTTAGCTAGAAGACAGCAAGAGCTCTTTCCACAAGGTAGAGAAGCTGCGACAACCAGTACTTGTACTTTCCTACATCAGAGAATTTTGGAAAAGATAAGAAGGATTGGAAATACTAGATAGATTCAGTTCTGAAAGTTATTAACGATGTACCAAATTTAAAAAAGTGGGAGAAAAAACAAATATAATTAAAAAATTATGTAAAGCTGGAAAAATAATAAAGATTAAAATTATTATTAACAAAAATGAAAAACAAATTGAAAAAATTAAAAGATTTCAAACCAAGTTATGTCACGACGTTTCGATTGTTGGTATCCACAATCGTCTTCGAGTGATAACTATTGTCACCTTCAAATAAACAAACTATTTGAGATGTCATCCCAATTGTCTTGAAGAACCCTTCAGATGAGAATGACCCTATACTCTCAAGAACCTGCGTATGTTTGTCAAAAAGAGAATTTGTTAATGTTTTGTGATGTTATTAGTATAAGAAAAAAAGCTTCTTCTGTTTCAATCGAAACAAAATTAACCCTTTTCCAGGAAAAGAAAAAAAATTGATAGTATGTCACATAGGAAGCGAAACCGCTTCATACCATTCCAAAAAAGCTGAAAAAAATTCCTAGTACAGACAAAAAAAGCTGTAAGCTGTTTGAATAAAATACCATTAAAGAATATCATGTTCAAAGTAGAACTTTTAAGAATAGTGAATGAACATAAATCAAAATAAATCAAATATATGGTTGACCAAATTGCTAAAGCACATAACAGAATATTATTACGTCTTCGCCCTTACTTCTGTCAACTCTACAAAATAGAGCTCATTTGTGCGGACATAAAAATGACTTCTTTTGAATTTTGTAATCTAAAAAAATTTTTAATGAAGCTAAAGAATAAAATAAGTGCGTAGATCATGTGAAAAATGGCGAAGAAAAGTTAAGATTCCTGGATGATTTAGTTGACAGAATTCCATTGATAATCAATAATTTTTTTTTCTAGTAGCAGTTCTTTAGAAATGGTAATCGGTCTAAACTGACGAAAGGATTCATTATTTTACTATTATTTTTCAAGTTTTACGCTGAAATCAAGAACCTTTCACCCGTTCGTCCTGCTAAAATAAAGTGACCCCATCTTTTTGTAGTTCATTCAGTGTTGAATATACAAAATTGTTTTGTTGTCTTTCTTAGTTACACTTTGAGTGATTTGTCTATACTCAGCCCCATATTTCAAAAAAAAAAATCGTTCCTCAGTACTGCTCTGTACAAACATTCTTGTCTGGGAGCTCTTGTGAACTATACATGAGAATATTTTGGGGCATACCGTTGCTTGAATGAACAGATCAGTATGAAATACCAGACGTCTTTGAATAAAGCTTGGACATTTTTTCTTGCTTACAATAATCTTCGAAAACATTCCTGGAAATGATTGAAAAACTAGTGGTGTAATAGGGAAAAATCTCACATGGACTAATCTGAATATTCAGTATGCCAGTCAACTACAAACACATAGAAATGCATGGCCATTTGCGGCTATGCCTTTCAAACAAACGAACAACACTTCAAACATGTAATTTGCATTGAAATGCAATATGACCCTCGTGTGTCGGTCGTTTCTGGTTTCACGAGTGCCGTCTGATGTACTCTAACAATATTTGGTATCAAAATGAGGCAGAGGATTCAGAGAATGCACTAGTTTTGCCCCATTGTGACCACAAGTTCTGAAGAGTATGCATTTCGTTATAGTCCAGTCAATGACCTTCCTTTCGTATGATTTTCCTAAACAACATCGATTTTCTCGAAAATTTGAATTCAGGTTCTACTTACTCTCCATTTCGAAGGTAACCTTGTGATAGAGGTTTCTCTTGTTTCATCAGAAACGATAAACGTTAGATATATAGAGTAGTAACACTTAAGTAACCTACACATTCACACCCATACTCACATATACACTCATATATAACGATAATAATAATAAAAGTAAAGTCGTCAGGAATTCGGATCCCCTTCTCTACATGGTCCTCGACCATGAGAGAGCAGAAATTGAAGCATTTCTCTTCAGGGCAGCTGCCCGAGATGCTGATGAAATCTGTTTAATTTTCGACTCTGAACGAGGTGATCACAATTGTGTCACCGAGTTGGAATCCGTTCAGCAAAATGCTCATATGAAAGCTGTAGAGACCACCTCACTTCTGCGGAAGCAGCTGCACCTTATACAAGGTGCAGGGCCTGCCGCGAAACGTCCGAGACCCAAGGCCTCTTGCTGTCAGCATGTCCAGCATATGCGGTTTCGGTCAATATCTATTGACATAACACAGCCCCAAGAGTGCTCCGTTACCGCCTACGGTATTGACGAGACACTGGTATGGTCTTACGCTCTGAGGGATATTGAATCCGTTGTGAGGAAGAAAACTAATAATTCCCCACCCTCAAGGCCATACAAGCTGATAGGTCTGATGTAGTCCATTTCGATCAACATAGCAAGACGATATTTGTAGTAGAGTTTACAGCTCCTGGCAAGGCGAGTATTTTCCGAAATGGTTACCAATATGTTTTGGTACTATCATGTCGCTGGAATAGCAAAAGCCGCTTTCGCTTGGCTGGGATTGAATCCTAGCCAAGAGGATTCTTATTTGAATTGAAGGGGTTATATTTTTGGGAATGATAAATTTTTGGGAAAGGAAGTTTTTGGATTTCTACTACTCCATCTTGATACAAAAAAATATGGGAATCTTCTGAAGAAAGGAAGGAAGTAATCAATTTGAAAACGAGTAACTCTATACATGGATGTGTAGATCATGCAAAGAAGTAACTTTCAGACATAAACTGGAAGAAAGCCCTCCTGAAATAGCTTCATTCATATAAACATTGAATTAAACGAAAGAAAAATATCTTTTTCGAAACAAATACTTTCATATAGAAGATACTTTTCTTTACTCAGATTGTATTTCAAACATTCGTTATGGAATAAAATCGGATATGATTCACAGGAGTTCTACTTCAAATGAATGGTAACAAATTGCACTTACATAGAACACTGTCATCCTCACTGGTAGATATCGATGTTTCGCCTTAAGACACTTGATATTGTAGTGACATTCACTCACCTATTTGAATAAATTCCAGCCAAGACAAATTTTATTTGAATTGGAGGGGTTATATTTTCAGCAGTGATCAATTTTTGGGAAAGAAAGTTTTTGTCTTTCTTCCAAAGGAAGAAAGGAGGTAATCAATTCGAAAATAAGTAACTCTATACATGGATGTGTAGATCATTTAAGTGCAATTTGTTATCATTCCTTTGAAGTAGAACTCCTCTGAATTATATCCGATTTTTTTCCATAAGGAATGTTTGGAATACAAACTGAGTAGAGAAATGTTTCTTCTGTATAAATCAGTGTTCATATAAAAGTAATTTTACGAAAGATTTTTTCTTTCGTGTAATTCAATGATTATATGGAAATAGTTGTTCCAGTTTGTGTCTGAAAGTTACTTCTTTGAATGACCTACACATCCATGTATAGTCACTTATTTTCAAATTCAATTACTTTCTGCCTTTCTTTGAAAGATTCCCACATTTTTTTGTATCAAGATGGAGTAGTAGAAAGCCCAAAACTTTCTTTTCCAAACTGTTTCATATTTTCATATTTTTCTCCAATACAGTATTTTTTTTTTGTAAGAGACACGCAAAACCTATGAACTAGGAAAACGAAGAAATACCTCATTTTATAAATAATTGCATATTTATAACGAGTCTTTTGTATACATATATATTCTTCTCATACATTTTCATGACTTGGAGATACCCACGATATAATTATTTCCATGTCATGCATAATTAATGATGTGACTGACATCGATCTGGCACTATCTTCACAAAATACAAACATTGCAAAATGTTTCAAATCAAAGACGTACTTGATGTTATAGTGAATCAAAATTGATTTTTTGATAAGTCACTTGAAATTTTGTACAGACTGTATCACGCTTTCGCTTTTTGTATAATTGATTGTTGTTCTGGATATTTTGATTTGATAAAGTAGCTATATAAGAAAATGTATACGATCAATATTTTTTCCGTTTCGAAGCATATTCTGTTTTTGGATTAACTAGCTGACTACCCCCTCTCAAAAGTCGAAACTTATGCGAGCTAAAGACTAACGAGGTCTTACCTTTCAACGTGTGACTTCTAACATTTCTGCTACAATGAGATAATGATAGTATAATAATAATGTTCATTTATCAAAAATTGCAATCTTGCAAACAAAATGTTTATATGAGTAGTGCTTGGGAGCTGAATAAGAAAACATTACCTTACAAATTATCTAAATATCACCAATAGATGGTTAACAGTGTTTTGCAAGGTATCACATGAGATGAATATCACAGTAAGCAAAAATTCACATGTAGAGTCTCATTATATATCACTATTTTTTGAATAGGACAAACAATTTGTTGGAACCAATCAATTATAACAAGTATGAATTATTGCGGTTTTTACAGTAATAAGATTTTTTGGAAAATATCTCTGTCCCACTTTTCTCGTAGTTTTATTTATAACTCTATCAAACAATATAATGCTCTGCCCAGTGAATTTAGACACTACTCCATATATAATTTCAGGACAAAGTTGAAAACGTATCCGAAGTCTTCTGGATAGATAATATATTTATGTTACGCCTTGCTCATAACGTAGTTTTGACTAGTTTTCATGGTTTCAAGCAGTATATCCCAAGTTTTTTGGACCAGATAGCTGCAGTGCCTCTGTCCCATTGTTTTGATACATTTCGGAATCACAATACTATGTACAATAGCTTCCTCATGAGACCTGAAAAGGTCTCATGATGAGAAACGCACTTGGTCCTATTCTAGCAGAGATTTTCATGAACGATTTGTAACCCACTGAAGAGAAATTTAGTGTATTGGCATGGATATGTGGATGATATCCTGGTATGTTTCACAGAAACGAACAGACAGTTGACTAAGTTTTTGAATTTCATCAGTTCTCTCCATCCTTCTATCACATTCCCATGGAGATAGAAAATAACGACTCTATGAATTTTTAGACTTGACAATAACAAATAGGATTTTTCAATTTATCGTAAACCAGCACATTAGATATTATTATTCGCCCGTATCAGCAGAAAGAAGCAGCATTTAACAATATGATCCACAGACTGATGAATGTTTCCCTGTCAGAGGCGAATTTCAATAAAGAACTGTACATAATAAAATAAATAGCCGTCAAAAATGATTTCGATTCTAATACATTATTCGTCGAAAAGGTTATACATCCAAGCTTTGGAGGATATTTGCCCAATTCAAAGAGAAGAGGATAAAAGTTATAAAACTTTAATATACTTAGGCGAACCCACTACTGAGTATTTCAGATTTTACGCACAACCAAGCTGTAAATATTGCTTTCAAAACCAACAACTTACGCATGCACATTAATAATAACAAAGATAAGAGTTTAGTTTCAGAAAAATCGGAATGGTTTATATAGGTCAACCTGAAAGAACGTGCAATGCCCGCATAAAGGAACACAAATATAGTTTCCAGAATGTAAAAATAAATTCCACGTATGTCACTCATTTAATCACAGAGGGACATGAATTCAAAAACTCTTAATACCTTATGAACGATTAAACTGAACTGAATGATTCGCCATTATTGAATTTATGTATTTCCAGGTAATAATAATTAAGTATATTTACGATACTTCCAAAAAATTTAATTTATTCATATAGTTAATGAATTTATACCGGACCTAAGATAATTCAAACTCAAATGAATTTCGTGAATGTTTTAGTGAAGTAAATGGTTACGTTCAAATTCATTCATTATTTTATGGCGATAAATCAAAAAACTTCTGTGTTTGATTTCAGATATTTTTTGGTATCAGTACTTTCTTAAATGATGAAACTCTGAAAACAAATATTACTTTTCCAAAAAACAAGTTCCACTGAAGATTTCTTTATCAGTCGAATTACGAATCGCCAAAAATATATTATTAATATCATAATAATACAACGAAGAAATGATTTCAGAGGAATATTCCATTGTGTGATTGATGTTTATTGTTGTAAAGGCTTTCATTCATCTTTCGAAATTATGATTCAAAATTTGATCATGTAAATATGTCATTCGGTGCAGCAGCTTGTTTTATGTTTCATCTACCATCCTTTGTTTTACAACCTTCAGGTTCTGATAATGGCAAATAACTATTCAATACTCTTCGAGAAACCGAACGAGTCCACCAGGAAAGGTGTCAAATCTGAAAATTTCCACAGCTTAAAGTTGATAGCGGGAACCTCTCCCACCACCACAAACAATGTGAAACGCAAAACAATCAAAACCTACCTCGATTCCGTACCGCCTGGAGGAAGTCACCGTCAAAGGCCAGAGAGGACCGCAAGGAGCGAAAGACCCCCGAAGGCCGTCAAAGGAACATCGCGAGGAGCCCAGGGCCATGGAGCCGTAGAGCGCAACTGTTTACCCTCAGATCAAGTAACCACGGTAACGGCCAAATTGGCACCTCGACGCGTGGCGTCGCCACTTCCGGGACGCGGGTGACGACGTCGAAGGCTGGCTGGAGACTGATCAGGAGTTTGCGGCTGTGTGGAGTTCCGACGAGATGACTGGGAGTCGTGCAGAGCGCATGTGGGGGAGTTTTAATAAGGCCAGGAAAATTGGAGGAAATCGAAATTGTTATTCATAGATTGAAAACGGTTTTTGCGTCGCTTGATGAGGGATTCATAGGAAACTGCGACAATAACGTTTTTGATTACGTTCAAGTAGAGCGTGATATTGTCGTCAGAAGGCTGCACCAATGCCTGCACTCATTTCCAGTGGAAAATGTATGGTTGCTGGGATCAGAGTATTGTACGATTCTGGAAAACGATTCTGTAGAATTTCCAAGAGAGAAAGTTTGTTGGAACGATGTTAATGATACCAGGAAAGGCATTATAGAATCATGATCCTGTATCGAACTTCCCATACGCATAATTGGGGATTTCGATATTCATTCTGAAACTCATAGATGGATTTTAATGAAACCGATCTCAAAAATGGGACCATCAAATAACGAAGTTATTCAACTTTTGACCCATTTCAGAGACAAGTAGATGTTTCACGTTAAGCATCTTTCCTCTGACTTGTTTTCATCCAATCTACAGAACGGTTTTTTGAATCTGATTTTATTGTTGTGGAAAAAATTGATAAAAACGTAATCAAAACAGTTTATTGTATGATTTTCGCTATACAATAGCTTTATCAAGCATAAACTATCACAATAGTTGTATTTGTAAAACCCTTCATAGTTAAAATTATACAATGAACTGTATTTGTTTTTCAATATGGATTTTATCGAGTCTCGGCCAGATCTATTCAATTAATAAAAAAATCGAGTACCAGATTTCTCTTTCTATTGGGATTGTACTGGTTTTTCCATTACAATAGTTCATGAACAACACTGACAGTCCTCATTTTTTTCCGAAGTTAGTCATTTATGCCTACGTGCTGGTGTTGGTGTCATCAAGTTGTACCAATCTCCTCTTGATGGTTTCTCACTCAACAGGCTGATTTTAGGAGTATCTAGCTTTTTATTTTCGATTTTTTCATTTATTGTGAGACCTTTGGGTGACTAGGAGTTTGCTTTCGTGTGGAGTTTCCAGATTTTGCGAAGCATATGTGAGAAGTTTTGATAAAGCTACAAAAATTAGCGGATGTTATTACTCAAAGATAGAAAATGATTTTTGCATCGCTTGTTGAGGGATCCATAGAAAACTACGACAAAAACTTTTTTGATTACGTTCATGTAGATTGTGATATGGTCGTCAGTAGGCTGCACCGAGGCCTGAATTCATTTTCAGTGGAAAATGTATGGTTGCTGGGATCAGAGTATTGCACGATTCTGAAAGACGATTCTGTAGAATTTACAAGAGATTAAGTTTGTTGAAACGATTTTAATGATACCAGGAAAGGAGCGTCAGGCATTATAGAATTATGATCCTGTATCGAACTCGAAACATCCCATACGCATAATAGGGGATTTTGATATTCACTCTGAAACTCGATAGAATCGATCTTGAAAATGGGACCATTAAACACCTACAACATCCAAAGTTATTCAACTTTCGCCCCATTTCAAAGAGTAGTAGATGTTTCAAGTTAGGCATCTTTCCTCTGACTTGTTTTTATCCAATCTACAAAACGGTTTTTGAATCAGATCTTATTGCTGTCAAAAATAATTAATATCATATTTCTCCTTCCTTTGTATTGTAGTGGTTCTTTCATTACAAAAGTTCATTTCCAACACTTACAGTCCTCAATTTTTTTCAGAGGTTAGTGATCTATGCCTACCTGCTGATGTTAACGACTTGCACCGTGCCTCTGTTTATAGTTTCTTGCTCAACGGGCTGATTTTCTCTATTTTAGGGGTATTCAGCTCTATATTCTCGATTTTTTTCAAATATCTTGAGACCTTTGGCTCACTAGGAGTTTGCATCTGTATGGAGTTTTCAGATTTCACCAAGCATATATGGAAAGTTATGATAAAACCAGAAAAATTGGAGGAAATTGTTCCACATAGATAGAAAACTGATTTTGCATTGCTTGTTGAGGGATCTACAGAAAACTGCGACAAAAACTTTTTTATTACCATCAGGTAGAACGTGATATTTTGGTCAGTAAGCAGCAGTAGCAAAAATATGAAATACTCTATACAGTGCCAAACTATTTGTCAAACATGTCTGAATTCACTCCTTTGTCCCTACAAAACTTATATGATAAAATAAAATCACAAAGAAAAAAATATAGTCTGATGAAGTTGGTCTCAAAGTTATCAAAAATGTATTTCATATTGTTGGTTATCCACTACTGAATTTAATCAATTCGAGTTTATGGAAGGGAAAAGTACCTCAATGTTTCAAAACTTCAACAATAGTTCCAATACCAAAAATTCTGAACACTAAGACCAGTGAATATGTTACCGACAAAATCTTAGAAATAGCGGTACTGAATCAAGTGATGGAATATATTGATGTAAATAACATTATCTGTTCGTACCAATCAGGATTTCGTAAATCTCATTCGTAAATCTTAATTTGTTATATCAGACATGAAGAATGGTTTGGATAAACCTGGAAGTGGAATATGTGCAGTTTTTCTTGATATAAAAAGGGCATTTGAAATAATCTATCGCGAAATATTACTATTCAAATATGGATTTTCGGGTTCAGTAATACAGTGGATAACGAGTTACCTGGGCAATAGATATCAAAAAATCAAAATGGCAAACATAGAATCAGAGTGCCACTTCAACAACTATGGTGTGCCACAAGGAATTGTTTAGGTCCTCTTTCATTCTTGTTATATGTAAATGATTTGGGTTCTGTTCTGACGAAATATAAATTTCATCTTTTCGCTGATGATACCTTGATAAACTTCAATAGTAGTGATTTCGCTGATCTTATGAACACATTGAATGATGGAATAGATCAACTTTTCTATAAATTCAAAATCAATAAACTGAAAGTTAATGGAACTGAAAGTAAATAATTTTCTGTATAAAAAATTTCTAAGTATGGAATTAGATATCAAAATAAATTAACAGCGGATTGAACGGGTTCAGGAAATGAGATATTTGGGATTTGTAATGGATACCCA